>OMKZ01055421.1:29314-44785 GCA_900302535.1 Neoniphon sammara | reverse complement strand
AAACAGGTGGGATTATCTCATCCCACCGGCAGATTTTTGACCTTGTTTGAAGAGAAACAAGATTTGAACACTGAAGATTTCATTTAAAAATTTATGCCAGAGGACGTGGTCACATTTTCAAAAAGCTTTCAAGTCCTGATATGCAAGACAACATTAAGGTGTCATATTTACGGAGCCTATCGTAACAGTCCCTCCAGTACAGAGAAAGGCACGTACTGAATGATGGCAGCATAGTTTTTCAAACATGGCTTTCCTATGTGGTGATGTCATCACATATTGCCTAATTTTGCATCCCATGTCCCCGAGAACGTAGCAAAAAGTAACCAGAACACATGAAAGATTTCATTCAGTCTGTTGAGTTGGGAAGAACAGAAAGACATCTTACAATTTATACCTTTATAAAAGTAGATAGGCCTGCTGTTTATCTTGTTCAAACCAAATACAGCACACAACCCTCTAATTTTTCAGGATTTACTTGAAGGCACAGTGCAAGTGTTATGTGCTAAGCTGTAGCTCCAAACCTGCATTCACACTGATCAACACGTCACCAGACGTGTCTCTAAAGATCTCTAAATTTTTTTTAAAATGTCTAAAATGTCTCTGCCATCTCTCTGAACATCTCTAAATGTCTATAAAGGCCTCTAAAACATCTCTTAAACATCTATACAATGCCTTAAATGTTTCTAAATATCCCTAAACATCTGTAAATGTCTCTGAAGATCTCTACAACATCTCTAAATGTCTGTAAAGGTTTCTTTAACATCTCTGCAATGATTCTATTTAAAGTATATATCTGAAACAATGTAAGAGAACAGTTGCATCCGTTGTCGGGAACTTCAAATCCCAGATCACGAATATTTCAAGTAATAGTAAGAAGGTCAAAAGTCAAATTAGGCACATTATAGAGAAGTCATGGTGTACCTGCACATGTGTTAAACTTGAACAAACTAATTGTGTGTGTGTGTGTGTGTGCGCGTGCGTATGTGTGTGTGCTCCATGGTGAGGTCATCGCCATGAGACAAGGTCTCTGACAGGGTAGCGATGACAGCCGAAAATAAAACCTAGCCTGTTTTGGCTCAAACGCCCCTGCAGACACACACACTCACACACACACACACACACACACACACACACACACGGAGCGCTGCCAGTCAGCTGTTGCATCGTGGTCAGGCGTTAAGTCCTGCGGTCCGTGGCGGATAAAGAGGATATATTAGTAATACGGTGCAATTCCCAACAGAGAAGGATACTTTAATGAAAATATTAATCATCGCCTTTTGATAAACTGTTGCTTCAACAGTCTGTAAAGTCAACAGCCGTTTACTATACAAGATTTCAGGCTGGATGTGTGTCGCCAAATCCGATTGGGTATCAGAGTGTTCCAGAATGCTGGTATCTCGCGACCTGATTGGCCGGCGCAGTTGCGCTTTCTGCCCCCCGTCATGTGACTTAGCAACAAGACAGGTCGGGATGCTAAAATCGCCTAAACTCAGCCGACCAGACTGCTCATCTGCAGCAACAAAGTTTGTTTCATTTTGTAGGGCTGATGTCAGTCTTTGCGGCGTGAATTGAGAGCATAATAATAATTTACTTTTGTATTTCCCCATGATATCCTTGTATGGCAGAAAGGCCCAGACATGGTACATCTAGTTTCAGTTCGTCTCCTCAAACAAATCAAAGTACAACATGACAATACATGCAGTGAAATAGACACTCATTCTGAATTTGATGCCTGCAACACGTTCCAAAAAGTTGGGACAGGGGCATGTTTACCACTTCGTTACATCACCTTTTCTTTTAACAACACTCAGTCAGCATTTGGGAACTGAGGACACTAACTGTTGAAGTTTTGAAAATGGAATTCTTTCCCATTCTTGCTTGATGTACGACTTCAGTTGCTCAACAGTCCGGCGTCTCTGTTGTCGTATTTTGCGCTTCATAATGCACCACACATTTTCAGTGGGAGACAGGTCTAGACTGCAGGCAGGCCAGTCTAGTACCCGCACTCTTTTACTATGAAGCCATGCTGTTGCAACACATGCAGAATGTGGCTTGGCATACCCTTCCCTGAAACATTCCCGTCCCTGAAAAAGACGTCGTCTAGATGGCAGCATATGTTGCTCCAAAACCTGTATGTACCTTTCAGCATTAATGGTGCCTTCACAGATTTGCAAGTTACCCATACCGTGGGCACTAACACAACCTCATAACATCACAGATGCTGGCTTTTGAACTTCGCGCTGAGAACAATCAGGATGGTCCTTTTCCTCTTTAGCCTGGAGGACACAATTTCCAAAAACAGTTGGAAATGTGGACTCGTCAGACCACAGCTGACTTTTCCACTTTGCGTCTGTCTATCTCAGATGAGCTCGGGCCCAGAGAAGTTGGCGGCGTTTCTAAATGTTGTTGATGTATGGCTTTCTCTTTGCATGGCAGAGTCTTAACTTGCACTTGGACATGCAGCGACGAACTGTGTTAACTGACAATAGTTTTCCAAAGTGTTCCCGAGCCCATGTAGTAATGCCCATTACAGAATGACGTCGGTTTATAATGCAGTGCCGCATGAGGGATTGAAGGTCACGGGCATTCAATGTTGGTTTTCGGCCTAGCCCCTTACGTGCAGAGATTTCTCCAAATTCTCTGAATCGTTTGATGATATTATGGACTGTAGATGGTGAAATTCCTAAATTTTTTGCACTTTTGTGTTGAGAAATGTTGTTCTTTAACTGTTGGACTATTTGCCCACGCAGTTGTTCACAAATTGGTGAACTTTGCCCCATCCTTGCTTGTGACCGACTGAGCCTTTCAGGATGCTCCCAATCATGACACTTTTGTTGCCCCTGTCCCAACTTTTTTGAAAGGTGTTGCTGGCATCAAATTCAGAATAAGCATATATTTACAAAGATCAATAAAGTTGATAAGGTAAAACATTAAATATATTGTCTTTGTGCGGTTTTCAATTGAATATATGTCAAAAAAGGATGAGCAAATTATTACATTCTGTTTTATTTAAGTTTAACACAATGTCCCAACTTTTTTGGAATCGGGTTGTATATAATGTAATGAATAAATGAATTTATACTATACTACTATATTTATACGTATACCTATAGTGTGTATACGTATAAATAAATATACACATATCTACATCTAGACATACATATGTACACACACACATACATGTACAGATTCACCCCCTCCCTTCCAAACAGCCAACTTCAATTATTTTTAAAAAAATATTATTTAAATTTCAAACTTCCCAACCTTTACTAACTGTTGCTGATCTATAATAAAGAAAAGTGTATTAGTATATTGAACTCTTATGACATCAACATGTACTCTGAAAATTCATTTAGGCCAGTTGTGATTAATACAAAAACTAACTGAATCTAGGTTTACTTCAATATTAACAAAACAAAGTTTGGCCTCATAGTGCATGTCACCAACTTTTGTGAGAACGGCGCCTCTGTCTGGCAGACTAGTGATAACACATCTGTCTCACTGCAGATGTCTCATTTTGCTTCATTTTATTTTAATGGTTCAAGATAAGCAAAATAAGCTACAAAGGCTCTAGATTTTAGGCTATCGATACTGGTTATTGATGTGGTTTATCGATCGAAATGCGAAGGCTTTATTGTTTTATGTCTTATGTCAGCCTTGCTTGCCAGTCATTACCCAAATTATAACCCAACAGAAGTCAGTGGACAAGACATTCTGAAGATATATCAGGTTGTCGAAGGGTGTAAACGGCACAGTTTCTACACAAACACATCAGATAGGCTAAATGACAAAGCATCCATTATTCCTCGCCGCAGTAGGAGGATTAAAATGAAATGTACAAACCTGGCAACCTCAGCCTAACATTTCCTGCTTCCGTGCAAAGTTTCGATGTCAGTCCAGCAGCTGGAAGACGCGTTTGAGGCACCCAAACCCGAACTAACGAAAGGTATGCAACGGCCACAGATACGAAAACAACGATGGATGTGTTATTTACTGATTAATGCCCGACATGGTGTTTGCTGGTCGCTGACAGCCGTCCTTTTTTATACTGCGGAATTCACTTTAGCTGAAAGCTAATGTGAGTTAGCAGGCCAGGGAAGTCATGCAAGGTTAGCTAGCTTTAGCTTTCAGACATCTTAGGTCGTGTTTGGAGATAAATGAGCGCTTTGACAGCATTTTAAAGGGTGCTTTCTTATCGAGATTGTTTGCTTAATCTGTAGATTTATCGAGGCAAAGGTTTGGGGTTGTGCCTTACATGAAATAGTCGAAACTGAACCTGGCACAGCTAACGTCGTCACATCTGCATTTTAGACTCCAAAAATTGCAGTTCAGGTTAAACACATACAATATTCCGTGTTAATTATGTTCGCACAGTTACATGTAATGTAAAAGGATACGCTGTTTTTTTAATCGAGTTGAAAACCTGAACTACACCATGTGCATTTTAAAGGGTTAAGTGATCCGTCTGGTGCAGAAAGGCAATACATGACATAGGCAAGGGCAGGTTGTCCGATACACTCACGTCATCTCCAATATTTTGACGCGACTTGTTCCTTGCGTGGGAATGTAAACTGAAAATTATTATTATTATTATTATTGTTATTATTTTACAGGTATAATGAGTGATCATTTTGAACTTTGACATGAGCAAGACGGATAAAGCCTTACATGGCATTCTCAGATGCATTGATTACTGCAAACTCGCAGACATCCCACCCTGGAGAATCTGATTTCAGGGTGCCCTCACCGTGACCCGCACGTCTTTTGGAATGCACCTGTGCTTTTATTCATTTACCCTCGATCCAGTGTCCTTTGAAGGTTATGCTCTGTCAGTTATTGGCGATGCTCACAGTTGCACCTTGCATTTGGGCAGGAGAAAAACGCATCCCATCTGGTCACAGCTGAAAATGGTCAGAATTGGAGAAATAGGTATCTGTAAAATATAGTTGTGCTTTCCTTTAAGCAAATAAGTTTACCACTTCAGAAGATCGGGATTTTGTATATCTCACACAGGTGTAGGTAGACTGCACATATAACACTACATTTATTGTTTGCTGTTCTACTCGAGTGTGGCACGTAGTTGGGTGGCAGCTGCAGATGTAAATGAATTTGAGTGACCAGTAGTCCAGTTGTTCACTTGTCTATGAATATTGGTGAGGTGGATGTGATGATGCTCTCCAGAGTGATGACTCTAACTCAACTATGTTATGAGGAACTGTTGCATTCTCTGTGTTTGACCTTGGACTTTCACATAAATAAACAAGAACGAGCCGCATCCTCTCTCATTGTCCCTCAGTGTGTATGAAAAACTTTGGAAGTAAGGTTCTCTGTGTAGTACTTCAGCTGACTGACAGCTGATAATGGTTGGGCTTTGATAAGAATGGGTGTTACAGATAACCTGATACTTTTTATTTACCAGTCAAGGATGTAACTCTAAACCATTCTGCAGTACTAGCTATTTTGATTGCACAGTGTGCTTTTCAGGTGAAAGTTACTTTTTAAAATAAATTGTCTACTTAGAATTACCTTTTTAAAAAGTAACTACTTCTGTTAAAAAGTCACTTTGTATTGTTACAGCCTGTTCAGAAACATATTTTTGCAACATGGCTTGTGCTGCTGAATAGGTTGTGATTGTTTCGATATGAAGTGGTTGACCGCTTCATGCAATGACCCTGGTCCTCAGCATTGTTAGCTAATAACTGTTAGTTATTAGCTACCAGTATGCTACTTCACTAGCATCACCAGGGTAACTGTAAACACCTGTGAAATCCTTTCCCACATAAATGTATCATCTAATCACGCTTCACAGCTGGCTGCAGGCTGAGCTGCTTCTTTTAGGTTCTTTGTGTACTCTTCTAGAGTATATATAATATATGTATAAATGTGGGTGAAGCAAGACGGTCACAATTGGAGACTCTATCTTGTTTTTTCCCTCTGAGGTCAGCATGCTCATTGCAGTATTTTTATTGACTGGATATCCAAATTAGAATATCCTGTATCAAACTGTAGCAGCAGCATGTTCAAGGCACTCTGGTCAGTCTGTCTCGTAGTTTTTATTGGTAATCCCTAGGTTTGCCATGCCAGAAACCATGGGCTGTAATTCTAAATCAGTGTAGCCTTGCCATTTTTTTTCCATTTTGGCTTTTCCAGTCACTAATCTGGTTGCAGCTTATCAAGAGTTATGTGTAGTTAAACAGTAGAGGTTATATTTAGCTCAGATTGTGATTTTTTTGCAGCATGTTTCATGCAGCCCTTACAAGATTTTCAAGTTGTAAAATTTACATTGACAGAAATGAAAAATGTTAAAGAACAATAAAAGTACTGACATTGTAATTACTAACTTATAAGAATTAATAAACTAACTCTTAACTGCTACAAGACTAACATAAAAGTTCTGTTACTAGTTGCCACAATATGTAACCTAAACCTTAAATACCATTTTTTCAACCCTAACCTTATGAAAGATAAGCATCCAGATGGTGATTCCAATGTCATAATTACATGTTGATTAAAGACCTAACCTCTAACTTAATAAATTATCATTTACTGTCTTAATGGAAGACAAGACCAATCCTTAGATTATCATTTCACATAGTAAATATTTCACGCATTGCTCTCAGAATTTTCTAAATCTTCATGCATGGTAAAATGTGTGACATTGTGAGACATTTTTGAAATGTGCTTTTGTTTGTCTGCTTTTGCTGCATTTGTTCTTACTAATTTCACCTGAGATGAGCATGGAAAGGAAATGTCTAAGATTGTTTCTGGCCTTTATGTTTTCCGCTAAACTACAGTGATCTTGTTTGTCCTTTCCCTGTATCTGTGCTCTGTTGCTCTTGCCTGCTGTGTTCTCTCTTGCCAGTGGAGACCAGGAAATATGAATTGGCTGACACCAGATAGCAAGAACCTGACTGGACAAATCTACCTGTGCCCTTCCAGATGATGATTTTACCCCTCTGAGAAGCTGAGTTCCAGTCTCACTCAGTAATCCTTTTGTTTTTTTGTGTTTTTTTTTTTTTCTGCTAATTTTTTCAGCTTTGCGTTGCTATTGGAGCGTTGTGCCTCTTCTCCTGCCCCAGGGCCCCTAACGAGCCCCCTGATTGGAGGGCTCCCAGGGAGCTCACTCCTGATTGGCCAGCAGGCTGCCCCCTTGCAGTTTGCTCAGATAAAGGCCCAGCTTGCCCTGACACAGATAAGCAATGCCATTGCAGTTCGCAACAGAGCCACAACCTTGACAGCCAACTCCAACACCCCTGCTCCCTATTTACCCCCAACACCTCCCTCACCTACTGCTGCAGCCATCAATCTCCTTAACCTTCTGAAGGTTGCGAACACTATGTCTCATCCTCTGTATAACCCCTATGCCTCGGGTACCCAAAGATCCACCCAGGGTCAGTATGGACTCTCTGGTGCCCAGGTGGGGGCGGACCATCTGGGGGCATCTTCTCACCTGGGCACTGGGTCTATTCTTGGCTCTTCTGGAGCTTCCTCTGGGTCTTCACTCAGCTCTGAGGGGCGGCTCTCGTCGATGCTTCCCCAGTCGATGAACTACAGACCTGCACAGAGCAGGTCAATGCTCAGCACTGATATAGAGAGCACCGTAGACATGCACATCAGCAGAGCCAGAGAGGAGGTAAGGCTCCTCAGCCAAGCAATGCAGAGACCGCATCAGGCCACAGGACAGGCCTCTCACCTAACCAGTGCTTCAAGGGACGAGACTGGTTACCCAATGTCTTCGCCCTCCGCTTCACTTGGACATTTGATGGGACGCCAATTTGACAACCCAAGTAGTAGTAGCGCCATGGACTGGTTGTCCGACTACAAGAAGCCCACTACCGATGCTTCATCTAATTTTTATTCATCGGCATCTTTATCCTCGTCTTCTGCTCAAAACGTGCCTCTGCCCCAGTCCTCCCAGCGTTCACAGTTATTCCAGATGTCTAGCTATGGAATGGGTGGCGATGGCAGCAGTAATGCATCCAGTGCAAGAGGAGGCGATATGGCGTCCATTCCAGGGTTAGGAGATTATCCAGAGTCAGACAAGCCTGGGACTGCTGCTGAGTCCATCCGGCCCAAGTACACCTCAGAATCTGCTGCCAATATCCTTATGCACTTTGGACTCAACAAAGAAGACTTGGAACACCTTATCTCATACCCTGAGGACCAGATCACCCCTGCCAACCTGCCGTTCATCCTACGTCAGATTCGCATCCAGAAGACCAAGAGATCTGCAAGTGCCATTGAGGACAAAGTGGACCACCAATCTCAACACAGTGGAGGCATGAGCAGATTGGACCATGCAGGTAGTTCTGGAGGGGTGGTTATACGACAGGAGGAAACGACACCTACCATTATTCGCCAACCGAGTAAAGTGATTGACTATGGACATACTGGAAAATACTCTGGAGGCCTTGGGGAAGAGATTGGTAGCAAGAGCAGTAGTAAGGGTGGAAGTGGCAGCAAGATGTTGGTGGACACTTACTCTAAAAGCAGTCACAGGCAAGAGCAACTGCCAGAAAAAATGGGATTGGTAAAATGTGGCACTTTGGGTTCTTCCCATGACCCAAGGAGTGCTGCTTCCAGTCTTGGATCTTCTTACAGTTCAGTGCTGAGCTCTGTATCTCCCCAAAGGCAAGAGCCAACCAAACAGTCCATGAGATCAGACCAGAGTTCCCAACCAATCCCAAGTTCCATGTCACTTCCGAATAAAGACACAAAGAGCAGAGTCCTCGAGATGAAAGCCCCCAAACCCATTTCGGGAAGGAAACCAGAAGCTGACCAACCACCAGCTCCTAAAACCCAGCCACCCTCCACTCTGATCCGTGGCATAAACCCTAACCGACCTGGACTTGTGGTCCTTGGTAGCAAGGATGACAGTGGAACTAAGGATCAAAGTCCAACTCAAGGAATGGTGTCGGTCATTGGACTTGAGGGTCAAAAGAAGCATGAGACGCAGCAACAGATGCAGCAGACAGTTTGGCCTCCAGTTTTCTCTGCCGTGAAGACTGTTTCTCCAGCTTCTCATGTCCACAGTGTCGCAGCTCCCTCATTTGGTGTGCCACCTCCAGTGTTTCTCTCCCGTGGTCCGCTCATGGTCACACGTCCACCTCCACCACTCCTGTCCCCGGTGAACATAATGAGTATGCCTCTGCTGCCCCCTGCCAGACAGCCCCCAGCAACAGTTACAGCTGGCAAGAGGTTGCCAACGCCGACCATGATGACTGACTACACGGCGGCCACACCCAGAATCTTTCCACATACCTGTTCTCTGTGTAACAAAGAATGTGCTCAGATGAAGGTGAGTAGAAAACGACACTCTCCCTCTAGGAGTTTGTAGGAGTCTTTATTGTAATGCGACCTATTTTTGGTTCTTGATTGAGGTATTTTCAATTGTTTGACATTTATTTGCAGGGAGAGATTTGATTGTAGGGTTTTTAATACCTAACTGTTTACTTTGTTTATACTGTTTAAATAATTATTGTATTATGTGTGATGACTGAATAAAATACTACTAAATACAACTACTAAATTAATTTGTCGTACTCGTGAAAATACAGTACCTATTGTTTTCTTGATGGGTCTGTATTTTATATGTAAATGGTGAAAACCCACCAGCCACTGCAATACCTAGGGGGGCTGTGGATTGCAAACTCCTGGAGGGATTGTTAAAACCCTTTTGGTTGTTAAGTCTCATACCAGACCAGAATTTGATGTCCTCCAAACTGTTGTGATGTACCAAAGTGTTTCTGTAAGGCCAACCATGGCTGGCTGTATGTTGCTATCTGTAATCTACAGTTATCATTTAGGATTCATGGGTAATTCACAGTAGTAGTCTGCATCATATTTGAGTGACTTAAGATATGTGGAGCTGTTTAAAGATAGTTTAGACCTTTTTAGAATCAGCCACATTAATATGTTGAAATAATTATTGCAAAATAAAAATGGAGAAAAGTTAATGACTTCTGAGGCTGTTGCTGAAAATGACACCAAGAGCTTGAAGACTAACGATGAAGATGCCACAGACCTGAAGAATTATTGCATCAGACGTTGATGGAAGATGGATGTTTGATTTTTCTCTTTATTTTGGATTATGATGCCACATCATTTTCAAAAAAAATGTTTAGTTTTTTTTAGTTGCTATAAGTTGTTACATTGTGAATGTATGATTTTTGATAAAAAAAAAATTATGCATTTTTTTTCCTTTATGCTGATTGTTTCATGAGTGTCAGTTATTGTATTTGGTAAAGCATTGTGATGGTTTTCATTTTGGCATTGACAAGTTAGTATTTGGAGACCTCATTTTCAGAGCACTATACTATTTTTGAGCAAAGAGAATTAATTTAATGCCATTATTTAGTTTTTATAAAATAGGACCTAGTCTGTAAAGGTGTTAAAATTTTACCAGGTAAGAATTAAGCTGCTTACTTTTTCAAAATGTACTGTTATATATCTTTTAGTGTTATTGTTCAATATGTTATAATAGATAGCACATTTTTAATGGTATCTCATTGTGGAGTGATATTTTTTTTATGTTGTGCCCCAGAAAGGAAGACCAGTAGGAGTTATGGTTGTGGGACATGTACTATGAACTCAAACAAACTGAAAAGAATTACCAAGGATTTGAATTATTTTTATGTCTAGTTCTCCACAGGTTTTCAAGTTTTGTTTCCTTGTTTTCCATGTTTTCCCCCAAATTTTTTCCAAATATTTATTTATTTATTTTTTATTTATTTATTTATTTATTTATTTATTCATTCATTCATTGGGAGGGAGTGGCAATCAAGATACTTGCAGACATGAATGACACACCAGCTTCCTTTCTTGCCCCTCATTTCCTGCTACATGTTCCACCCCTTCCTCAACTCCAGTTTTCTCCCTAGTTTCAGCCGTGCTTGTTTTGTCCTGGTCCCATACCTAAGCATGAAGTCTCCTGAGATGAGCTTGGAGATGCCACACAAAACACTGATTGAAGAACTACCTATTACTGGATGAAGAGCCCAAGAAGAAGAACCTTTTATTTTGACTATGATTGTATTATGCAGTGTTTTGGGCTGCAGACCAAATGCAACTCCTGTACACTTTGTATGTCATGATGAAGGCGTGTAGCTCATGAACTTTGTCACCAGATGGTACTCACTTAAAGTACACTTCATCTCTCCTCACTGTTACCCTGTACCTAAGATGTGGTGTTTTGGTTTTTAGATGACTGCTACTTGATGAAGATTTAAAGAATGAAGATGGAAATAATTTTTCCTCGGCATCTTTTTCTTTTCTGTCATTTTTTTTGTCATTGAGTAACATTTAACAACCCTTTTCTCATATTTACGAGAGCAATTGGATTGGAACCTCAAAGACTTTTTTTTTTTTTAATGTAACTTGTGCAACCAACTTGGGAGGCTTACACTGAGGACGACCTGAGGAACTTTTGAGGACTGGTTGATTTTGAATAAAAAGATATACATGTACAAAGATAACCACAGCAATGGCACCTGTAGTAGTAATGATGATGATGACTATCATAATCAATGTCTGTCTAATTGCTATCTGTGTGTGTGTCATTTTAACTGTTAGGACTGGATTGCCCACCAGAACACCAGCCTTCATCTTGAGAACTGCAAATTCCTCCGAAAACAGTGAGTCTACATTTTGTTACCCTTTTAATCTAGACATGCAAAACCTGATTCCTTTGGGTGTTTTAAATGTCATTTGATGACATTGGCAACTTGAAGACACTTCTTTTTTTTTTTTTAACTGTCAGAGAGAAGGGGTGCTAATGTTAAACCCTCAGTTTTGTGTCATTTCTCCAACATGGCAGCATGGCCTTTCTATCCAATAATCAGGACCTTCAAGTACCTTGTGGTTCTGCACATCCCTAAAAAGTTTCTTGAACATCTTTATATGTTTAAGGTTGTTGGAGTTCGTTAACCTTTGACGGTGGGGTTCCGCAAGGTACCGTCTTTGGCTCCCCTAGGGCTGCAGTCTGAAGGAACTCTACAAATACCTTGATGTTCTTTGACTTTCACAGTGTGGCCCTGTATTTACCTAGAGATTGTCCTTCTTAACTGCTTTTCACAGTCCAAATTCTTAGCCTGGGGTTGTTTTTAAAAAATAGATTTTAAAGAACTTAAAGCTATGGATTTGTGATTACATTTCAAGGGCAGTGGCTTTTGTTTGCTGTTTGCATACAATAATAGAACAGAATAAAATTATTTTCCATATTTCAAACATGACATTTTATCGCGAAGACAGAACTATTTTAACATCACCCAGCCATTTGATTAGAACCTCGGTTGGCCTTTACTTTGATGCCAGCAATACAGTAGATTGTTCCAGATTGTTCAAAAGTAATCTGTCTCATTTTGGATTGAAACACTTAGAATGCATATGTTTAACTGACATACTGGAACATGTCCCATAAAACTATTGATGTGTTTAATTTTCTTAATTATGTTGCCCTGTTAATTTTCTTATTGGCATTTAAATCTGAATCCCCCATCCATTTTAACCTGTTTTTTTAAAAAACAAATTTATTTGAGGTATTTTTTATTTCTATATTTTTCATGAGCCCCCAGGTTTTTGATGTGGAAATGTTGCCTGTTTACTGTGACTTGTAGCATAAATGGCTAAAAGTGTTAAAATTATTTTTCCTTAGATACCCAGACTGGGATGGTGAGATAGCACACGTGTCCAGGTGAATTTCTCGACATTCACATACTTAGAAACCATATCCTTTTTCTACTTTAAGTTTGCTTGTTTTATCTAATTGTTTTCTTCCCTCCATCCTTTTTTCCTCCATTGCACCGTCCAGTTCTGCAGGTAGAGATGCCAAGTCCTCCACCTCCTTGTCTTCCCAGAGTTCCCAGCAGCGTCGGCAGAAAACCAGACATGGAAGCCGTTCACGTTCACGTTCACGTTCCCGTTCCCGTTCGCGTTCCCGCCCACGCTCTCACAGCCCTCGTCGCCACCGTGGCACTGCGAGAAAGACAAGGGAGACGCATCGGACCCGATCGAGGTCACGGTCACGGTCACGGTCAAGATCACCGCACAGCTCCAGACACACACGCAGGTTTGTGGGATAAGATTACTCAAGGCTGAAATGTCGGCTTTTGGAAGTAAATTTCCTTTTTATTTTTCCCTTAAATATTTTATTGTTAGCAACAGTGATTCAACAGTGTCAGGTAGATTTTCCGTGAGCCACCAGACTGAAACAACTATACGTGTTCCTGCAGAAGCTACCAATCAGTCTGCTTTCAAATGAAATTAGTCACTCATATTGGGATGACTGGTTGGGTAACACACATATATGTACCTGGCAAGTTCTTAGTATAGTACTGTGAAAAATTATTTGCCCCCTGTTTTGAAGATTGTATGCATGATTACCTTGCATACCAGACAGTTGATGGAAGCAACAAACGTTGGTGGCAGGTTTATTTTTCTTCTCAGATAACCTCTGTTAGCGACTGCAACCACAAACAGAAATGACCAAATTCAATGTGAAAAAAGTGCAGGACAAAATAAAGCAGGTAATAAATATTTTTTCACAGCAGTGTTATTTATTTGAGAAAATTGCCTGAACATGCCTTTACAGCAGTGATCCACAGAACAACTTTGTTGGGCAGCAGCCATCGAGGAATTGCTTGTATTATTAAAAAAAAAAGAAAAAGATAGATTAATTGATTAAAAAGGTTCATGTATAATTCCACAAGGTCGCGCTCCCGCTCCCCGTGGCGTGATCCTCCTCCTTCCTCCTCCCACCGGCGTCGCTCGCGGTCAAGGAGCCATGAGAGACGTTCATCACCAGGGAGGTTGAGCAGCCGCCGACAGAGGAGCAGCAGTGCTGAGAGACTGGCCAAGAAACTACTGGAAACATCAAGTTAGAAAAACTATTTTTTGACATACATTTATTCATACATGCACAAATACAAGGGGATTACTTTTAAAATGTTAATCTGTAAGGGTCCTAAATGGGATGTCAGGCACTACTGACAGCAGGACCATAGCTTGATGGAAGGGAAAGGAAAGGAAAGGCATCATGAACGAGCAAGGGAAATTTTGATTTCTTCATTCCTAGTTTATGCAAAATATTATCGTCCCAAAAACTTCATGGGGCTGTACAGAATCTGTTCTCGGCAGGCACCTAAACTTTCCCTGTGCAGGAAAAAGCGCTGCTGCTGTGCCTGACCTTCCTCTTGTCTTTGTTCCTCCAGCCGTCCATTCGCTGTCAAACCCATCTGACCTGGAACGCGTGGTGAAGTCTCTGGCTCCAGCCTTACTGGCTGAGATAGCCAAGATAAAATCCTCCTCCTCCTCCTCTTCCTCCTCCAAAGCAGGGAAACGCCCCTTGCATCCTGCCTCCACAGCGGCAAACCGATCCTCCTCTGCTGCCTCCTCGTCATCCTCCTCTTCATCAGCAAAGAAGAAAGTGAAGAGCAAACCGTCACAAGACGAGAAGTCGAGCTCGGGGAAGAGCGAGACAAGTTCCTCCACAACGGCTATGCTAGAGGTGTGTGTGTCTGTGTCTGTCTGTCTGTCTGTCTGTCTGTCGGTGTCTGTGTGTGAAACCCACGAGCCCATGGGTGGGCTTGCTTAACATGTTTTTTTAAACACTCTGAACAAAATTCTCTTTATTTCTTTGAAAATACAATTTAAAATTACTACTTTGGCCCATGATGGTGTTTTTTTTTTGAACACAGAATATTGCCTGAAAACATAAATAATAAATAAATAACCCCAACCTAAATTCTAGCCCTATAATAAGATATTTAATAAGTTAAAAGGGAAAATAGACCATTTTACAATACAAAAGTTGTAAAAGGTCAAAGAAAAGACAAAAAAACACCAAGGTAATATAAAAGTGTTCTTAAATGTGCTTAATTGCTCAGTATTAACTTTTTTTTTTATCCTTCTCCCTCTTTCTTTCTTTCTCTCTCTCTCTCTCTGTCTCTCTCTCTCTCTCTCTCTCTCTCTCCATGTTCAGTCTGGTAGGCGCTCGTCCAAAAGCACAAGCATTGTGAAGCTCCAGGGGATTCCTCACAGTGTCTCTCACAAAGAAGTGGTCTCTGCTGTGGAGCAGTTTGGCAAAACCATCTCAGTTTTACTGCTGCGGAAAGTGGCACGTGTGAGTGTCTTGCCAACCCAGTGCTCATTAACTCATTAAGCTGGTGCCTCGTTTGTCTACCTAAGAACACAAACAAAGGAAGCTTTAGCACGAGAAACTGTAATGAGTGGGCGCCTAAATGCAACACAAAGTCCACTGATTTGGACTGACGATAGGAAAAACTGACTATAGTCTTTAAAAAGCCCTTAGATTTAGGGTCTAATTAGGTTCTTGTAAGTATTCACATTGGATTTGTGTGTGTGTGTGTGTGTGTGTGTGTGTGTGTGTGTGTGTGTGTGTGTGTGTGTGTGTGTGTGTGTGTGTGCGGGTCGGGGGTGTGGGGAGAGGGAGGGGTAACAATATAGAGACAACAT
>OMKZ01055421.1:8307-22604 GCA_900302535.1 Neoniphon sammara | reverse complement strand
TTATCTTGTCGCCATTCACATGAACTTGAATCGGACACATCACCTACTTTATCTGCAGCACCAAAGCGACCTCAGGACGCCCTGCCAGACAGCAAGGAGGCTGTTAACGGTGCAGCCGTCCCGACAGCGGGCATGGCCGTTCCGCCTGGGAGCATTGGGCCGTTCGGGGTCACACTGAACGCTGAGCCCTTCGTTTTTCCCACTGCTTCTCCTTGGTTCCACATCCCAGGTAAGAGAGAGGGAGACATTTATCTCACATCAGCGTCTAGACTTGATTCAACTACTGCAGATTGAAATTAGACCAAATACCACAATATTGGCAGATTTTAACGTGATTAACAGGTGCTTTGAGAAAATCCCCATTCTCTTGCTACATATTGCAATCAACTTTATTTATGATGCTTACTTTCCACCTATTTGCTTTAAGAAAAACTTCAAAATTGGCAAATTAACATCATTTTTAATCACGAAAACAAAAAAATCATAATATATGACTAAAGTTTTTAAACAAATGTAATGAAAAATACAGTGTACACAATAAACAGCATATCCATTGTTGATTATGTTTAATTGTTGGATTGTGTCCATTGTGATCATTTTCTTCTTGTAGATTACATGACGATCACAGGATCAGATGACATTGAGGTGAGCCCATTTCTCTTTAACCCCTCCCACTTTCCTTTTTTAATTTTTTTATTATTAATATTTTTGTTCCTCTTCTTCTTCTTCTTCTTCTTCTTATTATTATTATATGATGCACGATAGCAGTCGCAACAAAAACTCATGGAGGACCTCACTGATTTAGCCAATATCTGGTGTCCGTTATTAGACTATCAAAACAATTCACACTGTATTAGAAGGATACACGTGGTTAATGTTTGTTGGAAATATGATTCGATAACATTAGAGAACACCAAATGATGTGTGAACAAGTTATTCAGATATATTTCAACAAGCCTTTCACATCTATTGGTATAGGTTCTACATAATGTGTCCTTTAATAGGAAGTAGCAATTAAGTAAAAAAATAAAAGACAGCTCTTGGTAAGTGGAGTTTTGGCTGCATCATTTTGTCTTCAGCAAAAATGGCATCAGCAAAGAGCCTCATTCAGTATTTTCTGTTGAATTGTTGGCTTGTGTTTTATATTAAAAGGAAAGAACTGAAATTCTGAGTCAGTTGAGTTTTTTCACGTCAAACCAAACCATGAAAAGGGTGAGCTGTTACTCTCCCAGAGTTGATCAGTACGACTCCATGCAGCATTTTGCCTGATAGAAAACACCAGATCTCTGCTGTGCAAGAGGGAAAGAGCGATGTGAACTTGGTCCAATCTCGTCCCTCTCTCCTGTAGGTGGTGGTCAAACGTTGCACTCCTCATTTGCCCAACGTGATCATGATGACCGGTTTGCCGGAAGGAAACTACACGCATGAGGACGTCGCCAGGCTGGTCTGGCCCTATTTCCTGCAGCAGAACATTTACTACTTGAGTTACAACGTGATGGTCCTGCCACTGCAGAGGAGGGTAAGGGACACAGCATGCAGAAACAAAAGTCTTAATTTCAGCGTAAACATTTTAACTGATTTCATTTATCCATGTATTTCTTGTTTGTCAAAATGAGTCAAGTTCCTCTGCATCAAAGCGACATTTCTGTTCTTTATGAACCTCTCAGCCTAATGAAGCTAATCTGCCTTTACACTGACCTGCTGCACTTTGCTGCTGGAAGATGAGCCAACTCACTTTACACTCACCTGTCACACTGACCTGTAGAGAGAAACCAAGAACATCCTTGGACTTACCTGTCTGAAGTTGTGGGGGAAAAAAAAAACATTCTGGTTAGATTTCTTCCAGCAGCTGCTGCCGTCTGACCTGAAGGAAATTGATATAATCTTCTGGTTAATAACTGACCATATTCCTGTCGAAAACTGACATCTTTTACCTATATAGTACTTGACTTTATACTGACCTGCAGTGATGATTTGAATAAGAAAATAAGAAAGATGATTTATCCAAAAAGTAGTCTTGCATTTCTTAAAATTTGTCTTAAAAAGCGCTTCAGGCAACTCTCTTTGACATTCATAGGCACCTCCAAAGCTACAAATTCAAACCAGTTTCACTGTTCTACTGCCTCCAGTGGCACAAATGCACCATGGGAATTTTGAAAGGGGAAAGCATGAGTAAAGTGAGACGCCACACAAACGTATGTCAGTGTTCCCACAGGCCTCAAATATCCTTCAAAGTTTATAGATTTGAGAAAAAAATTAATTAAGACTTTGGAAATGAATGAATGGGCCTTTAAAGTGCTTGTTTTTGTTTTTGATTGAACTATAACCCAAATTCATTGCTCCTCCCTCCACGTTAGCATCCTGAGGAAACCTCTCTGATGATGGAGGTTTTTGTTGATTTGCCCTCTCGTTTCCACTTCTCTTCTCTCCTCCAGGCCTTTGTGCTTTTTGAAAGCTGGTACAAGATCTGTCTCTTTGTCCGAGCCCACATTAAAAACCCGGTATCTGTAGGAGGCTGTAAGCTCACCCTCCACTTCCTCCTGCAGCGTGTGCGTAACAGATACATAGAGGTATGAACACACACACACACACACACACATACACAAACAGAATAATGGTCATTTGTTATAAAAAATACTTTGCAATAATACATCAGGATTCCCACGGTCATGGAAAACCTGGAAAAGTCATGGAATGTTAAAATAGCACTTTCCAGGCCTGGAAAAGTCATGACATTAAGTAAAACCATTGAAAGTTTTGAAAAAACATGGAATTTAATGTTGTTGTCTGTAATGAAATTAATTAGTTATCTTTCATGGATAATCTTCCACGTAACATTTTGATGTGTAAGCCCGACTTTCTGTTGCTGTTGGCGTAATGTAACATGCGTCAGTGTGGTTATGTTCAATTTCACTTCTGTTGGTTGTGAATGGTCAAAGAAATGTTATTATGGGTCCTTGAAAAGTCATGGAAAAGTTTTGAAATTTGGGGTTTGGGAATCACTGCATTAATCCTTGCATGTTCCAGTTATTGCTGATGTTTTTCTTTTCATTGTCTGTTAAACTCTCTCGCACTTCTGTTTTGAAAAGCTCTCTATAAATAAAGTTTATTATTTCTAATATTATTATTACCCCATGCTGTCAGGCAGGGGAAGTGATTATAAGTACGAAACCTACCGGTGTGGTCTTCTAACCATAAAAAAAAGCAGTATCTCAGTATTAAAATGTAGGTCTGCAAGTATTTTTTTTTTTTACATTGTTTACATGTACTGTAGTAATCAGATTATTCGCCACATACAGGGTACATACAGTGATCTGACTTATATACTCTAAGATGCTCAGGAGAGTAAAAACTTCATTACTGGGGAGCACATGTATATACTGGGTGTTTGAGTAATCAGAGTAAGGTAACACATGTAAACGCCTTACCTGACTTCCTGCCGTAACCCAGTTACTCACAGTTATCTGGTTTGTTGTGTGTATGTAAACGTAGTGAGGTACATGTTCATCTCAGCTATGAAATTGGTTTTACATTCAAATCTAATCTGATCCAGTTTCCAGAAAGCCTCAGTTATTAGTCAAACTTGCAGACACACTGAACCAACCACAGGTAAAAACACAAACAAAAAAAATTATTTATAATTTAAGGTCCGTTTTGTCGATGTTTCTGAAAGCTCTTCATTTGTTCATTTATTTCACAGCAAATGATATACAAAAGTCTGATGAAGTGGAGCAACAGTGTAAGTCAGTCATTCAAATCTTAATCATAATATTTGGTTTAGTAAATTTGATTTTATATCTTAACTCTGCGTCTTAAATATCCATCCATATGTGAAATGCTCAGAAGGCTTTGATAGAGAAATCGAAAGACACATTGGATGTTTAAAAAAAAAAATCTTTGACAGAAAGCAGAGCACATTTTAATGGCAAATTTTTAGACATTTGTTTAATATATTAATTGATTGTTAATGTTACTAATTCATCAATGAAGCTTACAAAACTTTGCAGTCCTAATTAGGAGTAGTAATAGAACTGAGCCATACATAATTATGCTGCACACATATAGCTAAAACGTTAATTAGTATTAATATTACTGGTACGAAGTGTTGAATTTCTGTCTTGTTGGCGTTTTCTTTCAGCATGTTGGAAATCCGGAGTCGCTGTATGAGAGGCTGGTGATTGTGGGGATCTCCAAGATGCCGAGTGTGGCCGTCATCAAAAAAATCATGCAGATGGTGTCAAGCATCGCTCCTTTTGACAGTTGCCTGCCGCTCGCCAACAGGGTACGAGCACAAAAACACCCTCAAACCTTCACAGTTAAGACGTGTTGGGCAAGCTCTGAAAGTGGTTTCTACAAACTGCTGGTTGCTAGCGCTTTACCAGACTTAGAATTTCCTCAGTTGAATCAGACGAGGCCGCTCAGTATGATGATTGCACCGTTTGTTGCTTTATTTATCCATTTACAGGGTTCCCACAGTCATGGAAAACCTGGAAAAGTCATAGAATTTTAAAATCTCATTTTCCAGACCTGGAAAAGTCAAGAAATTAAGTAAAATCATTGAAAGTTTTGGAAAAGTCATGGAATTTTATTCTGTTTTCTGTAATCTGTAGCTGTTGGCATAACGTAACATGCGTCGATGCAGGACTACGTTCCGCTCCCTCATTTTCACTTCTGTTCATGTACTTGTAGGTTGTGAATGGTCATGGAAATTTTATTATGGGTCCTTGAAAAGTCCTGGAAAAGTTTTGAATTTTTTTCAGTGAAAATGTGTGGGAACTCTGTATTTATTCATTCATTCATTCATTCATTCATTCATTCATTCATTCATTCATTTTAATTCATAGACTGGCATGGCATGGCACTGGTATGAATACCTGAGAGAGGAAATTACAGTGCAGACAAGTCTGTCATGTAAAACTAAAGTTATAGGGACTGGTATCTGTTATTTTTTGGCTTCCCACAGCTAAAATCTCAAACCTGGCAGGATGACAGGTTACCAAGATCTGTTTTTCTGTCTGTTTAATTTTCTGTTTCTCTGTTCTCTCTCTCTCTCCCTCTGCTTTTGGATGTCGTTCCATACCAGATCTGCTTTGAGATGGTCAGTGCGGATAATGTGAACAAAGTGGCAAATAAATTAATATCGTGCGTTTCCGCTTTTAAGAAGAAGCATAAAATGAAGCAGGAATATCAGGACATATGGTACGTGTTTGTGTTTGTGTTTGTGTGTGTGAGTGGATAGATAGTGAGACAGGATGGAGATTGCAATGGCTGGATGGGTGTTAAAATTATTGTTTTTGTGTGTATGTGTTAAATAGATGGGTATCAGCTAACTACATAACTCTGTTCTTTTTTCTTCAGGCCTATAATTACAAAATGTGAAAGGTGAGTACGTTTATGTAAGAGACGTCTTACATCAAAGTTCTGGAAATTTAGGCAGCACACATATTTATCCATAATCGTATATATCACAACAGAATTAGATTCCTCAATTAATAAGCTGTACAATGAAGCAAAATTCATTTGTTTCATTTCAAGTAGAATGCCTGATGAGGTTAAACCTTGTGAATTCATAGTTAAAAACATAATTTCATTTAAAAAATAATGGCAGTAATAATTGTGATAAGTAATTGTTGTAGAATCATCTAGAAAAATAACCAGGATGATCATCTCAGCAATAATTGTGCCACTGTGTTTGATGTCTGTTCTTTTTTGGAAAAAATGTTTTAGCCATACTTTTACTTTTTTTAAAAGGTTTCTGTTTTACTATTTTTTAAGCAGCAGTTCTTGATCCACATGTTACATCAGTTATGTGCTTTCGCCAACTTTACTGTTCTCCCTGCGTTTGACTGCCCACTCATGATTCTTGTGCATTTGTCATTTCAGCATTGTGACCTTAAAAAAGCGTCTACAAAAACACAGCAAGGAGAGAATACCGCTGCCACCCGCCAAGCTTGCCAACAAAGCCAGCTCTTCCACTGTGGAAAAGCAAACCCAACTCTCTCCTATGCTCGCCGCCTCGCAAACTGAAAGCCCTGGCACCGGCAAACCAGCTGGTTGCACCACGTCTGAACCCGCTGCGACAGGACCAAGCGCTGGTGCCAACAGCAAATCACAAAACGACGTCACAACAGGGGAGGTTCGGAAACCAGGAAGTGAGATCCGTATGGACACTGATGTGGCAGATAAAGGTGCAGAGAGAGCGAAAACAATACAGTCAGAGTGCTCCACTCCCATGGTCCATGATGCTGCAGCAGTGGGTGATCTTCCCCTGGTGAACCACGACATGTTCAAGGCCCTAACGGCCGCGGTTCGCCAGCACAGGCTCGCCCGAGAGAGCCAGGAACAGAGCCGAGAGAGCCGAGACAAAGAGGTGAGGCACAGCTTCACATCTCACCATTTGTGCAAGTAATCAAATGTCAAATATCAGAAGTCTGAGTTTAGCTTAGCTTAGTTTAGTTTAGTTTGACAACTTCCAAGAAACGGAATGGCACCAGTGACCTGCAAACAGCTGTCAAGGATGACACAATAAAGTTTTTGCTATTGTGGTTCTTGATGTTAAGAGTCCAGCAGTGACATGATGATGCCAACATGAAGCACACAATGCTCACATAATGTCTCATATGTATGCAGACACGTTTCCAGAATTAATTAGCATTACATAACTTCCTTCTGTGACATTAGCTGGCTTGGATTGTATTCATGTTTTTTTGGAATTAAATCACTGTAATCTTAAAACCTGAAACTTAATTCTCAACCCCACCTTTATGATAGTCTTTTTTTCAGCCAGTATCACAAATCCAGAATAATAAAATAAACAATAAAGAAAATGGCTTAGACCCGCTTTCTGTTTTTTTTCTTTTTTCAGAGTGACAGAAGTAGCAGAAGCTCCAGATCCCAAAAG
The DNA here is from genome assembly GCA_900302535.1 of Neoniphon sammara. Lineage (NCBI taxonomy): Eukaryota > Metazoa > Chordata > Actinopteri > Holocentriformes > Holocentridae > Neoniphon > Neoniphon sammara. The sequence continues at coordinate 15,703 of OMKZ01055421.1, read as the reverse complement.
TCCAAAGACTCACCACAGAGAGAGGTAAACACCCGGCCCCGACTCTCCAGTTCACTTCATGTCCATCATGTGTGGTTCCTTTAATACTTATATTTTTAATGTTCTTGATCCATTTGATTACATGGTTATCTCATGCAGAGCTGAGTGTGTTCTGACTGTTAATAAGTAATTTAATATTCAAACAGTTGTATCTCCCAGTTATAATCACAGTGCTGTTTGTTATTTTAAGTGATAGAGACTTTATTTAATTATTTATTTATTTATTTATTGCTTAGTTGTTTATTGCTTACCTAAAAACAGATTTTAATACTTTCCGAGAAGGCAAGAAATCGTTAAACATAGTTAAATATAAAAATGGACATGAACTGGGTAACACATTCGTTAAAAGATAATAATGAATGAAGTAATGAAATGAAGTAAAAACATCAATGACTTATTATTATTATAATAAATGAAAATAATTGCTGTAAAATTCTAAAGAACAATTCACCATGTACAAGCAATGGTTAAATGAGGATGAGCCATGGAGATTGTGTGTGAGTGTAGATGCTGGTCTGACTGTAAAGGCCTCAAGATAGCAGATAATTTATCATTCATTATTGATTATTGATTATTTAGTTACATTTCCATGTTGTCAGTTATTTTTTGGATGTGTGCTACATTTTTCAAATGAATTTTTGAATCAAACTTTGCATTTGTTGATTTCTTTCCAGAGTCATAGCAGAAGCAGCAGAAGCAAAACGCACAAGTCTGAACACACAACACCAAGAAAGGTGAACATCTGTCTCTCTCCCCCTCTCCATCTCTCTCTCACTCTCTCTCTCTCTCTCTCTCTCTCTCTCTCTCTCAGAGTTACTTAAGCCGACAGTATACTTCATACAAAGTAGAACTTTTGGGGCAAAAAGACGTCATGCAGGACACACGATGCGGTGTTTCCTGTTCTTTCGGTGTGCTTTGTGAAAGACACCACGACCGAACTTTGTCTTGGGTCTTTTCTACTTCTGATCCCTCCCCCTGTCTGTGATTGGTTCAGAGTTCACGTTCAAGCAGAGCTCATTCACTACTTCCGGCGCTGTTGGAAACACATCTTGAGCATGCACTTCTGAGGGAAGAGTTGCCAAGCTCGTTGGTGGACAGAGCACTACAGTGCGAGCATTTCACTTCCATATGCAAGTAAAAACTCGCACAGCATCTCCCCATAGGCAAATCTATGATCTCAGTATCGCCACCACCAAAAATAACTGATTATACTTTCGATGTATTTGATCAGAATAGATCTCTATGTCCTTCACCTCCGCTTCATGTCAGTCATGGAAAATACTTGGTCCAGCCAACAGGTTGTTTTTTCACACTTGAGTGTTTTTACACTTAAGTCTGAAACCAGCCACTCTACACAGAAAAAGAGCAAGCCGGTGTTTTTGAACACACACTAATACCTGCCTTCAAAACAATATCAAACAGAACATTTAGGCTGTTGTTTTACTGTTGCAATATCATATGCAATATCATAAGATATCAGAGGATCATAGCAGAGTTTTTTGTTACCAGAATATTTGAAACAGGAATTCAAAAGCATATGAATCTACTTGGCCTATCATTAAAAGCAAAAAGTCTACAGAAGACAGATCTATTATGTTGAAAATATCCTACCTGAATTACTACAGGAGCTTATTAAACCTATGATATACAGTACTCTAGGCTATAGTTCTAAGGTGATTCCCTGTTGATTTTTGCATAATATATGGAGGGGAAAAACAATTGGCTGTGCTTTGGTAACAATTTTACAATACAAATCTTCTTTCATCAAGGATGGACCAACTTTTTCTGTGTTGTGGTGCTCTGTTTCCGGCGTCAAGCCTTTTGAAGTATGCTGCCGGGTTTAGTCATTTCTGTTTGTATTTATTTATATATTTACTTATTCCTTTACATGATTTTAAAGGTGATAGAGCCTGAAGTGGTATGAAATTAATCAGCTGTTAAGTTATAAATACTTATTACCAATAATAGCAAATAACATTCATTAAGTGTCTAATTTAAAATATCTTCTCTGTTCTCCCTCCAGAAACGGTGTTCTCAAGGAGTTGATTATACAGATGACACACTCCCAGACTCTTGCCTTTTCCCAGATTTTGACTTTTCGGACTTTGTCACTGTGGACGAAGTTGGTGATGACGTGGGGGACCCGAGCTCCACTTGCCTCTCACAGTCACCATCCCACTCCGACGATTGTAGCTCAGCCAAGACCACTTCCACGTCAAAGCAGTCATCCAAATCGACAAAAGCAGAGGATAGCCAGCATTCTTCATCCACGGCCAAACAGAGCTCAAGGGAAAAGGAGTCCTCAAAAGACTCCGCCAAGCACTCCTCCTCATCCTCAAAACAAGCCTCGTCGAAAAGCATGCCACCCTCCAACTTATCCTCGGTGTCTGTGTCTAGTAAGCCGGGTAAGTCCAAGGACTCGTCTGAAGCCACCACATCCACCACCACCACATCCGCTACCACCCCCCCATCCTCCACCAGTTCCATTAAGACTTCCACCTCTTCTTCTCTGCCATCTACCGAAACCCCTTCCTCCTCTGCCCAGAAAACACAAAAGAAGACCACCACAGCTACTGACAAATCTCCTGTGAAAACATCATCATCAGATTGTAGGACACAGTCGTCCTCTGCTGCTACTGAAACAAAAACTGTCCCGGGATTGACAGATAATGCCACTTCAGTAAAGGAGGAGTCCCATTCTGCTGTTCAAACAAAGGTAGACTTGTGTGAGCCACTCAGAGAGGCAGCAGCAATCACAGAGGGTGCACGGGCAAAGTCTGACCAGCAGATGTCAGCAGAGACCACTCTAGCAAAAAGTGTCGAGTCAGAGGCAAAAATGGAAACCTCATCAGAGATACAGCCTCCTCCACAGGGAGAGGAGTTAGGTGTGGCAAAACAGGCTCACACAGGCTCCTCTCTTCTGGGGAAGGATGCCCAGGGCCCCTTCTCCCTTCCTGAGTCTGATCCCAATGAAGAAACCCTCAACAAAGACCTGAAGGAAACATCAGAGGAAGATAAATATGATGCAGAAAATCCCAAAGAGGAGGAGGATGAAAGTGAAAGTTACCAGATTCTTGATTCACTGGACGACCAAACGGGTGAGGAGATGGATCCAGGCCTTGTTGGGGACCAAGATGGCAGCTCCGAAACCCAGCTAACTGAACCTCAGGATAGTCAGACTTTACATGATGAAACCTATGAGATATTGGACAGCGTTGATGATGAAGGCAAGGTTTGCCAAGAGGATGACCGTGAAATGGAGATGGACGGTACTTACCAAGTGCTAGATAGTGTCATCGAAGAGGACACAGATATAGATCAAGAAGACAATCATCTGGTCGAAAATGACAAAGGCACGGTAATGCAACCATGCGAGGAAGATGTGTATCAAACAAACAAATCTGATGATAAAGCTACAGTTGAAGACACTGTAGGTAAAGAAGAGGAGACATCTGAAGATCATTCCCAAGCCCCAAATTCAGTCAGAGAGCAAAGTCCAAAGGCCAGGGAAGATGAAAAAAGGAGAACACACAAAGCAGAAGAGGACAAATGCAAAATGGCTTCAACAGAGTCTTCACAAGATTCCAACAAAGCTACCAAAGATAATGTGGAAAATAAACATGGGCAAACCCCAAACAAAGACCTCCAGAGTCTAGATTTAGTTAAGGACGAGCCTATCAAAGACAGCGAGAGCAGAGACACTGTCAAAACCCCAGAGAGTGCCATTGCTAAGCAGGAAACCTTCCAGATATTGGATTCAGTTGACGATCAGACTACAACAGATGATCACAGCCGAAAACATGAGCCAGTGCTTGAAACAACAAGTGGCCAGATAGTTGAAAAAGAAGTTAGACAGATAGAAGAGGAGGAAGAAACATACGAGGTAATTGATTCTGTGGAAGACCAGCCAGTCACTACAGATCAGTCAGAGACAGACAAGAAGGCAAAAACAACCAAGAAAGGGGAGAAGACTACTAGAAAAGAGGAGAAGCCAACAAAGAGGAGCGGCCCTTCCACCAGAGCGTCCAAAAATGAAGAGATACCACCAAAAAAAGAGGGTCGAACGGTTAAAAAATATGACACACGGACAAAGAAGAGCAACACTGTTACAGGGGCTTCTGAGAGAGAGGAAGAGCCCGAAGAGATCATGGAAGAGACAATGTATCAGGTAGTAGATTCTGTTGAGGATGAGCCAGTTCAAGATGCTGTGACCGCCCCAACAGGGTCCGGCAGACGAAGGAGTGAAAGAACAAAGAAAGAGGATAAAGCGACTTCAAATCTCAAAGGAGCATCGAATAAAGTGGACAGGCAGGAGGAGGAGGAAGAGGAGGCTACATATGAGATTTTGGATTCTGTGGAAGACGATGACCCGCCCACCACAGAGAGATCTGACAGAGGAAAAAGGGAAAGAACAACTAAGAAAGAAGCTAAAAATGACAAGATAAAAATGGCTCAAAAAGAGGACACACCAACAAGAAAGAGGCACACTCCTGCCAGAGATTCATTGGAAGGAAGCAGGGAAAAAACACCCAGAGGAAGAGAAGAGGATAAAGTGACTAAAAAAGAGAGTGTATCACCAAAGACAAGTGACGTTCTCGTAAGAGAGGTCAGTGAGGAGGAGGCTACCTATCAGATACTAGATTCCGTGGAGGACGAGATGGTTAGCGATGATCCGAACGCGGCAGAAGGGTCCGGAGGAAAAGAAAAGAAGGGAAGAACAAAAAAGACGGAGGTGAAAACAACTAAAAAAGACAGCACCCCGCTAAAGAAGAGTGACAAAGACACATCTGAAAAAGCAGTCATGGATGAGGAGGCTACTTATCAAATTTTGGATTCTTTGGAAGACGAGACAGTTGATGACAATCTGCCCCCTGCAGAACAGTCTGAGAAGGGAACGAGGAAAAGAGCACAGAAGAAGGATAAAATGACTAAAAACGACGACAAGCAAACAAAGAGCAGCGACTCTCTTGCAGGTGCATCGGAAACCGAGAGAGAAGAAAAAGAAGAAGAGGAGGAGGAGGAAGAGCCCATGTATCAGGTAGTAGATGCTGTGGAAGATGATCAAGTTCACGAAGATCTGAACACAACAGAAAAGCCTGACAGAGAGAGGATGGAAAGGAGAGAGACAGAGGATAAAATTTTTAAAAAAGAGGACACGCCAACACGGACGAGCAGCACCACGATGGGAGCGTCTGAAAAAGTGGTTGTCAAGGAGGAGGCCGTGTATGAGATAGTCGATTCTGTGGAGGAAGATCCAACAACCACAGAACGATCTGGTAGGGGAAGGAAGGAAAGAACTCCCAAAAAAGAGGCAAAGAAAGAGGACAAATCGGCAAAGAAGTCCCAGACAAACCTCGCACCATCCGAGAGTGAAAAGAAAGTAAGAACATCCAAGAAAGACGAGAGAACCAAAGGGAACCAGATGATGGCGGCGACGAGCACCCTCGTGAACCTGGACGAAGTCAGTGAGGAGGAGGAGGATTACCCGGATGACACGGCCGAGGAGGAGGAGCTGAGGAAGAGGCAAGCTGCCGCGAAGGAAAAGCAGCTTGCCATCGAGCGGGAGAGAGAGTGGGAAGAGAGGAAGGCCAAGGAGAGAGAGGAGAGGGAGAAGGAGAGGGAGCGCAGGAGCAGCAGCAATAGCAGCAGTAGCAGCAGAGGAGGCAGGAGGAGGAGGGGGGCGAAGGAGAGAGGAAGAGAAAAGGAGGAGAAGGAGGAGGGGGAGGAGAAGGTGGGAGTGGACACCAAAGAGCTGGTGACTTTGGATGAGGTGGGAGCAGACGAGCCTGAGGAGGAGGAAGGAGGAGGAGCACCGAGGAGCCAAGAGACAGACGGAGGGATCACAGAGGGAGAGCTGCAGGCGCTGGTCACTCTGGATGAGATCGTAGAAGAGGAAGAGGAGCAGGCAAAAGCTGAGCCAAGCCTGCCAGAGCCCCACCCACCCAGCCAGGCGAACAAATCAGGAGACTCCTTCAACCCAGAGGTGAGATCAAAGTTGAATGAAGGGTAAAAAAAAATGCTGCAGTTGTTTTGATATTGCAATTATAATATGAATCGCAGTTTTGGAATGGCAATGTTGCATCATATTTTTCATTTTCAGCAAAAAAAAGCTATTAAAATGATGATAATGGTGTGATTTTTGCAGGGGTCTGTCCCAAACAAATATGCTTTTTACATCTGGAGAGCACAATTTTTATGCCAGGATGCAAACACACCTTTTGGCGAAATTCTCTGTTTTGAGACCAAAATAGGCCACCTACAAGATTCGCAGAAATTTTTTTAGGGGCGAGGGGTAGGAGGGGCGTCTGTCGGGTTGATTGGGTTAAATGCGGAATTGGTTAATTTTAACTTTAGCAATACAAATCCTTGGTTTGGAGCACAAAATTTGAATTATGTGGAAAACACTTGAATTCGCAAAAAGTCATTTTTACGTCTGACAATTAGAATGAAGGAGCTCACAAAAGGTACTTGAAGGCAACCGTACAACCGATGTCAGTGAGAGTGGGCAGTCTGTTATAGCTTGGCCCTGTTCGTTTTTACGGTAGGAGAAGTGATGTGTAACGTTATAGCAACCTGAAGTACTGTATGGTAAGACTCATTGTTTGGTTTTGTATGACAGGAAATTTCTATGGAGAAGATGCAGGTGTTTTCACTGTTCTGAGCTTGTGTCGTGCTGAATTCTGGCATCAGAAATTAGATGCATTTGGTGCATGCGATAAAGTTGGGCTGGTTGTTAAGTTAACATCAGGACGTGGACAACTGTTTGCATAGTAAGCTAGCTTTGAGAGCACTAATGCTGCCTTGAGAGCACTAATTTGGCAGCAATCTGCCCATTTTCATGGATCTTGTTATATACACTGGGAAATGAAATCCTAATGACAAATTAAGCCATAATGTCAGTTTTCTGCAGCTCTTAATTTGTGCCTGTGCGGCACAAATTCTTTTTTCTGTAACTATCTACCTGTCCTCTTGCATTATGAACCTTTTTGAAGCTTTCAAAGCAGCAGCAAAAACAATAAAGGCAGCAATGTGATTTGTTTATGCCACACATTACATTGTTAATACAGCCTTCATCAGGCTACATGAAACCAAGAGGTGAAGCTCAGGGTTGTAGGTTTCTGAGACATTGTTATCACATTTGTTTTAAAACCAGACTTACTCATGTCCAGTGAACAATCTGTTTTGATACTCTTGACTTTACCGATGATAAAGATCTCCTCTTTCTTTTTCTCTTTCTAGACTTTGGTGACTCTGGATGAAACTGTCTGTGATGAGGAAGAGAAGAAAGAGGAGGAGCAAGCTGAGAAAACCTCTGGTTCTGTTAAACGCAAACACAGTTTTGACGACACAGGTGTGT
>OMKZ01055410.1:85661-106952 GCA_900302535.1 Neoniphon sammara | reverse complement strand
GCAGCTTTAACGGAATACTCCAATGTTTGGGAAAAAAATAGCCTTTTTCCAACTTATCCAATCTCAGACAAGATGTTTGACACCATTTTCACCTCTGTACATCCACTGGATCAGTGGATGTACAGAGGATGTACATCCTATGGGTAGCATTTTATGTTAGCTTAGCATAAAGCCTTGAAGTCTACAGGAGTCATTAGCCTAGCTCTGTCAAAGTGAAAAAATAAACCTTACAGCAACTCCAATGCTGTATTATTTACACAATGTATCATGTGTGTTACATGGTAATGAAATACATGTGTTGGAATTTTTTGAACGAGAGTCATTTTAGGAGAAGTTAGATAGTAGCAACTATAAATGTAGTTCCTACCATCTATAGTTCTTTCCATCTAACTTCATCCAAAATGACTGTATTTTTTTTTTTTTAATTCCAAGGCGTGTATTTCAAATACACATGATACATTGTGTAATAAAACAGCTTTGGAGTTGCTGTGAGGTTAATTTTTTTCACTCTGACAGAGCTAGCCTAGTCTTTATGCTAAGCTAACATGAAATGTTAACTGAACCAGTGGATGTCCAGAGGTGAAAATGGTATCGAACATCTTATCTCAGTCTGGGTAAGTTGGATAAAGGGTACTTTGCCCAAAACGTTGGAGTATTCTTTTTAGTGTGCACTATGCAAAATTGCCAGCAATTGATTTAAGGGAGGACTCTTCAGACTCTACCAACAAAAAACATGGAGTACGCATTGATGGTTGAATTTACATGGTTCCCATCATTGACTCACTGCTAGATTACGTGCTTATTGCACATTTTTTTTCCAGTTTAGTCTGAAGGTTCTTACTTAAACTAAAGGTTCGTGCACCTTTAATCCAAAAATATTACCATCAGTTTCAGTTCTCAAAAGCCCATATTTCTTGACACCTATTAAGAAGCAGGGTAACTTTAAGATGAGGGCTCAGTTCTGCCTTGTGTTCACACTGTGAGGAAACCAACACTTTAACTTGATGCCCTTTAGATTGACCCCCACTGAAATACTTTTTCTGTCATTATGAGCTATTGTATGTAAGGCTCTCTGAGACACGCCTGAGATGAAGGGCTGTATGCATAAACCTGACTTATTTTTCTACTGATTACACTTACATGTGCTGGGAAAATTGGTGCAAGAAAGAGAAAAAGCACTTAAGGTCCATGTTTAAATTACTCACCGCGCTGTACGGTGAAAGGTCTGTTTTAATTGGGCCTAAGATGTTTGATGCTGGCAAGGTCATGATCCTGAATCTGTGTCTTGTTTTCATTTAAACAGATTGGGAGTATCGGAGTATCTTAGGGGCCTAGAAACAATAAGGAGAAAGAGAGGAGGGCCAAATCCCAAAGCTGGGCTGAAATGCAAGTACATTTCATTCCTCAACGCATAGCTCAACGTGCCCATGCAGAGGCTTTGTTACAAACTCTGTGGTATCAAATGCATTTGTAAGGGCAAGTCATCTTACGTGAGGTGCCAGACTCATTAAATATATTAGTCTTTCCTTATCTGTTCCAAATATTATACAGATGGTCTTGAGCGATGTTTTTTTTTTTTTTATTTATTATGTAGCCCAGCTTGTCTTGCAAACCAGTCTCAGACCACATTTCTGCAGTCTGTTAGATTTCAACACATTTGCCTACCTAGTAATGGGCTTCCTCCTCCAGGCTATGATAAATCCAGTCAAGTCCTGTCTCCATATGGTTATTAGTGACTATGTTGATGTGTGCACGCAAAGCCGATCCTCCTCTCTCTCTGTCAGGTGGGTTTGAAGTGCGTCAACAAGGCCACATGCCTCTCCTGTCACTGGAATCTGTGTGGTATGCAAGCTCTTCAGCGGGAAACAGCTTAAGAGTCTGTCCTGTTTGGGATGAACAGCAGCTGCCAGCGTGTGCTGTACTTGTCAAGTGCGATAAAAAATGATGACTAGAAACAAGAAGTCTTGTGTGTTCTTAGTTAAGTGTGGTGCTTGTACGTGTGTGCCGGGGTGTGTGCGGGTGTTCACAGGATAGGAGTGTCGGGTGTGTATCCTACAGGGGAATCACATGTACACTTGATTCAGTTCCATGGAAGACTGATTCAGTTCTGATTCAGTTCCATGGAAGACTCCTTGGTGTTAACACTGCTCATTTAAAAAAAATTACTTAAACTTGAGCTTGATTTAACTGAATCATTTTGATACTTTACATCATCTTTTACTGGGAAGCAACATGGAACAGACAAAAAGAAGGAGGTTATAAGAGGAGGTGGAAACTCGGAAAACTTCAGCATTGTAGATCTCAGCTCATGATGACTTCATGACAAGAGTTATACTGTAAAATATTTTTTTTGGCATTTTAAAGCTGAACCATGTAAGATTTTATGTAGAAATGGCAATCATTCTGAACTGTGACACAGTCACCTTCAGCATATTTGTCAAATTCATTGGAGTTGAGCATTTATATTATGGAAAGTGATAACTCATTTCTCTGGTTCCTGGCAATGAAGTGGTAAGGAAGAAAACTGAAGGCCTTAGCTTTGTAAGTACATACCATCATATCATCCCACAGTGAATGCAGTGAATGGTTGAAGAGGACATTTATGGAAATAAAGTAAAAATAAATAAATGACTTAAATGCACATGCTGTACTAAAAGAAAAGTTCTCCTTCCTAAGTTTTAATGATAAGTAAAAGTATATAATAGCATATATGTGTAAAACCAAGCATGCATAGTAGAAGTATTTTCATTGTGATGTCCTGGCATTTCAGTTCTTGAAAGTGATTGTCTCTTCCATATGCTTGCTGATTCTAATCCAAGAAAGTGTCTAATTTGCATGACAGCCACAATTCATATGTAAAAATTTTCATTAAAAGGGACTGATATTCATGCGCCAATGCAGTGAAGGAAAAAAACTTAAATGGCCAAGTAAAGTTCGAGCAAGCCAATGTTGAAACAAAAGTACAGCACTTGAGCAAAGAGCTGTGATTTATATCCCTGTTTCAGTCAATGTGAATAATTTAGGCCCTTTTGTCGTTTACATGATTAAACAATATTACCTAATATGTTGGCTGATGTTGGTTGATGAAAGTTATAATCAGCAGATGTTGTGTCAGATGCTGGCTTTGCCATAATTAGCTTAATTTTAGAATATTAATGTTTTCTCAGTGGTTTAATTAATGTGTTCAAAAGACAATACGAAATCACATTTAACTGATTTAAAAAAAAAAATTCTTAACGTATTCTAATTAAATTTATTCTATGAACAAACAAGTAAAAGCCAAGCCGGATATCCTGTTATACCGGAAGTCCAGGCTTTGTCCCCACTACAGAGAAATGGCCGCTTACATTCTTACACTACATTAGCAACAAACCTTGGCGCTCAGCAAGCAATGTTTGATAAAGACGAAATTATTCAACCGGGACCACTCGCTGCGCTCGTTTGTGCTATAAAATAATATGAACCTCAGCATCGCGCTTTAGTTTAGATACAGAATCCACACCTCTACATGAAGTTTGAGTTTTGTTGCTAGCTCACTGCCAGCCGGCTAGCGTGCTAGCTAGCTAGCTGCAAAGCCGAGAGACCGAGCCACCTGTCATCCCAGCTCCTGTCGCTACCGCTTATTCATGGGAAACAAATAGGGCCTTAAGGAAGACGAAGAATTATTTTGGCTGTTTCTAGAGAGGCAGTTAACCGCGTAGCTCCGCGCCTAAATGCCCGAACAAGGCCCCAGGATGAATGGGTTTTCTCTCGGTGAACTGTGCTGGCTATTCTGCTGTCCGCCCTGTCCCAGTCGCATCGCGGCTAAGCTAGCTTTCCTCCCGCCGGAGCCGACATACTCGGTACACACGGATGCTAACGGGGCCACCAGCTTACATCTAACTGAACGGGCGGACTGGCAGTACTCCCAACGAGAGCTGGATGCTGTGGAGGTGTTCAGCACCAGAAGCAGTCGGGGTAACAGGGTTTGCTGCATGTTTGTGCGTTGCGCCCCGAACAGTCGGTACACGCTGCTGTTTTCCCACGGGAACGCCGTGGACCTGGGACAGATGTGCAGTTTCTACATTGGCCTCGGCTCCCGGATCAACTGCAACGTCTTCTCCTACGATTACTCAGGCTACGGGGTCAGCAGCGGTAAGCCATCCGAGAAGAACTTGTATGCGGACATCGAGGCGGCCTGGCAGGTGCTGAGAAATAAGTGAGTATGAATGGAGGCTGTTAAGTTATGTGCGAGACCGGCGACTGTCCTTAGCTGGTCGTGTGTCATTCAAAGATCTGTTATGTAAATGTTTCCTTGTCAGATTTACTTACCTGCTAGGACACAACCTAAGACTTCCCAGAGGTCTAGGGAGTCTCTTAATAAATTTGGCATATAAATAATCCATCAAGCAGCGCTTTTTTAAATGAAATTCAAACTCATGCTGCCGCCCTCACTATAGTGGAAGAAGATTGTAGGGGTAACAGGCCAATAGTTATAAAAATTGTTGGCATTGGGATATGTGCCATTGTAAACAAGTTAATGTTGACTTGTCATTGGCTGTCCTAACCAAGTCAGTATTCACCTCAGTTTCAGTTTGTCTTTTGGTCAAAGTTGGTTTAAGAGTGGAAAAGTGTCTGAGAAATAAGTAAAAGCTACATCTACCAACATTACTCAGATACTGATCTTCGTCAGTGGAGTCTGCATTGAGAATGAAGATCCTGCCCTTGCTGTGTACTTTTGATTGTTTAAAGGGCTGGACCAGCATATCTTGACAACCAAACTTTGCTTTGTGGAGTCAGTATTGGGCAAGGGAGGAGTTCAGAAGCCTTTCAACAGGAACATATGCGGGCTGTTGTATTGTAAACTGCAACAGAAACCAGTTGCAGAAACACTGCTTCACTAATAAACAGCTTAAACAGAGATGTTACACCACATGGAACAGTGAAATGTAAACTGGAAAGTTGTGACAGTAGTTGGTTGAAAATGGTGGCTGTCAACTCCATTTAGCATACTTTCTCTTATATGCCAGACCAAAACAGAAGGAACAAACAAGCCAGAAACAAAGGGGGGAGGAGGATATCTTAAACTCAGTTCTAAAGCAAATAAGTTATTAATGTCTAGCCCAGACCTTTGCCTGCTGGATGGTGTTGCTCTCAAACTAAGGGGGCTGTTAGGGGCTTATCATAGGGCTGTTTTAATATAGGAGATGTTCATGTACATGTCATGAAACTCATGAAAATAATTCTGTGCATTTCTGCCTTCATTTTTTAACACCGGCCACATAAATATTGTCTCAGGATACAAACTTTGTATGAAACTAATGCAACTAAAAATCTCTGTTTTGGAAAACAAAATAATCTTAAACCTTACACAGCTGGTAGTGAGAGATTATGACTCCAAGAAGAGACAGGCAGTAGTTAATAGCATTTATGTCTGTCTGTAGTATTAAAACATCCTCTTGATGGGATGCTGTAATGCCAGACTACTGATTTGAATACATAATTAGCATGGAAGACATAAGTGCTGTAAAAACCACCCAATCTTACTAGGCTGTGGCACATAACTGGCCAGCAAAGTGGTAACAGTATGCACCTGGGAAGGTTGGGATTTTCTCTTATCTAAGTTGCTGAAATATGACGTTTAGACATTCAAAGAGTGTCAAAGCCCTTTCAACAATTTATAGTAAGGTGCACTGATAATAGTTTTTCAGAACCATTACAAGTATTGGCTATTTGAACATTCATCATTGTTGCCTAGTGTTGGCCTATTGTATAGCAATTACAGGAACAGATGCTTCATTTGATCAAAATGTGGACTGAAAATTGTGTAACAACCCCAAATGATACAATAATAAAACAGAAAATAAGAATGTTATTTTTGCATACCAGTGACACGCCGGACTGAATAAAAATGGCACCATCTCTTCAAAATGATAGAGTAAACCCTACACTGATAACTAGGAGTTTTTTCAGTAATACCAAGTACTGGAGTGATTTGAAGAGGGACATCCTCAGCAATAATAAACAATACATAGGCAATGTGGACAGGGCAATTTTACGGCTATATTTTGAAAGCCTCATTTCACTTCTGGTGCTGTTGTAACTAGTTTCTTGACGGCTCCAGGCTCCACTCCCATCACTTTGTGTGGCACGGCTGACATTTTGAATGGCCACACTGCAGACATTTTTCCTCCTGCTGGAAAACTACTTTTTTTGCGCCAAAGTGCAGCTCATTAAAATATCCGTATCAGGACAGATTCATTTGCCTGGGGAATTATTTGGCCCTTGCACCAATTCCAATATTACAGAATGTTGCACCTCCAAGAAAAAAAATGATGAAGCTATCATTGGCCAATAAATAAAAACATGATGGAACATTTTCTCCTCACTTTGTCACTATCACATAAAATAGCCCTTTGAGTCCTAAAATACTACCATGGTTATTTCTAAAACACTACCTTGGTTACAGGGACCATTTTGTTATTACTCACTACCAAAAACATTCGCAACAAGCCATAACAGCAACTTTTGAACTTGAAATAGTTGAACTGATTTGGCTTTAAGGTAATCTGTGTCCTATCAGCGGCAAGTAGGAATTCAAACAGCATAAATAAAACCTACCTTCTCTTACAGAAGTGTCTGACACAGGCAAAATGACACAGATTTTTTTTTCCTCCCAAAGCATTTGAATTGGCAGCTGTAGCTAGGCGTTCAAATCAGAGTGACACTGCCAGCGTTGTCTACGCTGACTTATTTCAAGCAGTCTTTTGCCAGTGTCAGTTTGAGTTGGTTAGCTGCCACTATCAACCTCTTTGAAGCACAAAGCACAATGAGCTTTGGCAAGAAGAGGTGATGTACAAAGACTAGGACTCCATGTTGGCTCAGTGTTTCAGCTCTTTTGCTGAAAATGTAACCATTACCACTGTCGCAGTTTAGTTTTGCTGGGCTCCATAAAAATTGTTTGACTTAGGACACAAACAGAAAACACAAAGTGATGTGCTATAGGCAAAACTATGAATATCACCCTTTGAGTATCTCAGAGTGCTCATATACTGCTGTGTCTGAAACAGCTGTTGATGTAAAACAGTGAACATAAGTATGGCACAATTGAGTCTGGTTGCAGGCTGTGCATTTCTTAAGCAGACTGATAAGAAGCAAACTTAGTACATCCATAAAAATAGTTTATTAATTACAGTGCAGTCACTGCAGAAAACTCTTAATTGGTTATACTTGATTGATGTAAACTTACGAAGTTGGACTCAAGCGCTCACCCAGTCGAAACAGTCTTGATATACAGTCAAGTGTCAGTCAAACACGGAGACAACCCTCTAAGCCAGGAATAAATTTATGAACTGAATCAATAAAAGGCATTGATTTATTGCTCTTGCTCAATAAATCAGTGCTTTTTCAATAAATCAGTGCAACCTTCATGCTAAGCAGAATGAGGCTGTGTACAGGACGACAGGCATCACCACATCTCAAGCTGGCAGCGCCACAGAAAGGCTTCATTTTGTCATAATAAAACACACACACACACACACACACACACACACACACACACACACACACACACACTCCCCAGCTGTGACATAAATAAAGTGCTCCTAGCATTAGGCTAATTACCCTGCAGTTAGTTGGCCATTATCACCTGTTATCTAACACATTTATTTTTTTCTGAGTATAAAGATAAATTTGTGCTTTAAAAATGATGAAAAATGGATAACTTATCTAGCTGCAGCAGCATTTAAATCTTCTCATCTATCTGTGCTTTTGCACAGAGTTGCTGCACTTGTAGCTCCATTTGGAAGAAGGACTTTGATCCACATTGGGTTCTGCAGGTTACATTTGATTTGTGCAGAGGCCTCGCAAGAAGCTGCGTCATTAACCTGTTTGAAGCAGGACAGCACATTAACAATAATTCGGACTAGGCATGGAACAATTACCAGTTTTACTATATGCTATGATAAAATGTCTGATGAGCATTTATGCTATTTGAAAATGTAATTACCACAATTAGTGTGTATGAAAACATGTAGTTTAAATCAAAGGTGGGCTTATAGACATTGTAATCGCTTGTAGCCACAGAGAGCAATAGTAATTGGGATAGTAAGAGCAAGAGACTGAGTTTTTGCAGTCAAGAAAAACAAAATACCTTGACATCTCTGCTTTTTCTGTGATTGATTTCTTCCTGTATGATTGTTGAATGTCGATGCAAAAGGCCGGCTCCGGGAACAAGTCTTTGCTCTTTGATTATGACAGACTGATGCCAAACCTGACCGCTTACCACTGATGTTCAGACAGGAAAAAATAATCTGCTATCAAACTCCATTATCGTCAAATATCTCAGTTCATCATGACATTGTCTCGTCTACATTTTGCCAATTATAGTAAGAAAAATACACAACCTAGCAACAAAGTGGACCCAGAAAAGCAAGGTGCTGTGCCAGCAGCTGTTTATAACAAATGTATGGTATTTTAGCTGCGATTTTTCTTTGAATTAATGCACATTTTTCACGTCATGCTCATGTCACGTTGTGTTTATCCCTTGGCAGTTCATTGAATGTCTATTAGGCTTCTGCAATTGGACAATACTTGATTATAGATTGATAAGTAATTCAGGTTTCAGTTTTCTTTGTAGATGTAAATTACCTTAATATTGGTTTATTTAAAATGTGACATAGCTGAACACTCTCATGCTTTCCTGTAAGTCATGACAAGCATTGATAACAGCCTTTACAAAAAAACAAACTCAGCATGACTTTAAGTTTAATTGAACTGATAAATTTGTTCTTAAATTCTTCCTAACGTGTTTTGATAAAGTGATTTGATTGAACACGCTCGAGTTGATAAATGCAGAACGAGTGCTTGTTTTATTTTGTGCTTTTAGCCAATCAAAGGTATTTTAATCAAATCGCCCCTGTGTTAGGCTATAGTTTAAGAATTTATCTGTTCAGTTAAAAATGTATTAATCATTTCTCATCATTAGCATTACTTTTTTGTGAGTTCCATCCTTTATTAGAAGACATCAGGTGCGCATTTATTTAGGTATGTAAGTCAGTCAGCTACTTCACTCTAACACGTTTTCTGTGGGAATTGTCACTACTCAAATGCGGAAGTGCACCTAGGGACAAAATTGAAACTCTGTTTGCATTTTAAAATTTACACCCAGATGGATTTAAAATGTATTTAGCTCTTAAATGTGATCTAAATTTCCCATTTTGTTCCTGTGCGAGTTTTGTCACATTTTAAAAACCAGTGCTACTGTTTCCTACTGGGAATGCACCGCCACCTGAGAACTTGTTCACTTTTTTGCTTTTACTATCATTTGAAATATAAAACTGTAGCTTCATTTTCCTATTTTAAATCTGTGGTGTAAATTAAGTCGTCATTTCTACTCTCCGCGCGGTGTGTGTCTGTTTTTGTTCCCCATATGAATGAACTGAGAATCAGCGATATGCTTGATGGTGATTGATGGGCTGCCCATTGACAGTTTGCTGAAGATGTTTGTGCTGCCAAAATTTGACCAGTTTGCCAGTGCACAGAGCTGTTGTTGTATCTGTCTTACTTTTATCTCTTGTGGCTTTTTGATGATGCTTTATGCAGACAACACTCAAATACTTACATATGTTTCCACTTATCGCCATAGACTCTTGAGACAGAATGAATGTGTACAAGCTGGATGGAAGAGATGAAGGCAAAAATGTAGCAAAAACTTGAATGAATGCACTGTCTTTGCAGACCTAGTCTGTTTTGGCATGCAGCGACGATAGGCATGAAGAGGATTTTACATGTGATTGTTTGAAAATATGTAAGATTTATTTTAAAGAACCACAAATAAGGGGATTTATGTGGTTCACAAGCTGCTGACAGTGCATATATGTGCTGAAGAGAGTAGAAATTTGAATGTAATTCAGCAAAACTTGAATTTACATAACATCCCTAGCACAATATTGAATAGTGCTGATGCCCATTGCTTTGTCTCTCTTGGGACTATGGTGCTTTTACACTGATTGAACAGTTTGTAAGTTAATATAGACCCAGTGATATAGAGCCTTCAGTTATATTGGCCTACTGTTATTGTCACCCCCCTGTCATGCCATAACATAGGCCAGGGGCTGATGATTGCTTCAATAGAATTAAGAGGACGACTGGATTTCTCGTTCTCAAACATGCTTCAGATTAATGTTCCATTTGACAGATAGTCTAAATGCCATTGAAAGGAGAGCCTGAGCGTCTCCTCCCACCTAGCATTAAAAATGAAACATTTCATTATGCCCTGACCCTTTGGAGAGCTGCCTACCCGAGCATAAAACACTGTTAATCATTAGGCTCTCTTTAGGGGGGCTAAGTACCTGAGGAGAAGGTTTATGTTTATTCAATATCTTTTTAATTACATTTTGCGGAAAATCATTAAGACTGTGCCCTAAAACAGCAATTTTATTTTGTAGTAGTAGGCCTATTACTCAGCCTTCAGGGCTCTGCCGAATTGGACCAGCTAGAAACACTTTGAAGATAAAGATTAGTTTGCACAGGCTACTCAGCTTGACATTTCGATAATTGCAAAATTAGTTTATTATACCTATTCGCCCTCCTTGAAATGACATTATTACATTTCTTCTTGTGTAGCCAGACTTGGTCTGTTGCTTTGGTGTGTGTGTGTGCTTTCTGCTCCAAGGCTTGAAAGGAATAACTAGAGAAATCAGTCACCCCATCACCATTTGGATAGCTCAATAGATCGGAGCTCGGCTGGATTTCCCACTAAGCCAATTCATACCAACATCAGTTTATTTCATTAGTGATGTGTAAGCCTAACAGCATCAGCGGTAAGTGCGGGCTTTCTTTTTATTTTGAGCGTGGCACAGGCCGAAGTTCCTTTGGTTTGATTGCTGGAGAAAAATAGAAAAGAAGGGTTTTTGCTGCCTCTTGGCTTGGGCTTCACTCTGTCCAGTGCAGCATCCCTCACTGTCTGCTGTATTTAATGTTGGCAGGACAGACAGTGTGACCCTGCATTGATGAAGTGTGATTTCCCAAATGCCTCGAGCAAAGATTACAGTCCATGGGATGAATCCTGGGATCTGACCGACTCTAAAGAGACTTTTCCCCCCAGAGTTTCTGATTTGGATTTCGAAATGGAAACAGTTCGAGTCGAAATATAGAATTTTGCTCATAGATGCTGCACTCTAGGATCATCTTTCCCTGGTGGGAGACCCAAGAATTCAGAGGCTTCCTTCCCTGAGCACAAGCTGTATAATCTAAATACCAGAGACGTCTTATTTGTTTGGACAATCCCCACAATCCCATTCATAGTCGGGTTTGATGGACAGGGGTTGTGAGATTTTTGGATTGATGGCGCCAGTAGTCAGTGTGTTTTGCTGATATTCAGTATCTTGGCGATAATGTCAATGATTAATATGATGAAAAGCCTGCCTGTGACAGCTGTCTAACTTTTACCTTGACACACAGATTTCAGCCATCAGTTCTGGCCTATAAAACCCAGAGAGAGGGAGGGAGGGCTGATGAGAGGAAAGTAGGGTTGGACTGATAAGGGTTTTTGAAGGTTGACATCTATATTTGGATTGAACCTGCTGATAGCTGATATTTACAGGTCCCATTTTCCGATTTCAGGATTTTGTTTCAAATGCACTGTGGTTCAGGATAAGAAAAATGTTCTTCATGATGTTTTGTTGAAATATAATTAAGAGGTAAGTTGCACTGAGTCAGTTAAAGTGGATGAATATCAAGACTTAAGTCCTCACAAGTCCCTGATTGGCCGACAACAAAGATATTCCTTAGTGAGGGAGCCGACCAAGACCAAATTTGCTTGTGATGTGTTGAATGAAGTGAGTCTGAAACTGCCTCAAGGATAGGGTGCATTTTTGAAAACGCAGTAACTTTAAATTCAGCCACTCAAACAAAATCTAAGTTTAAGAACCTCTTACTTTAAACTTCCCTCATCATGTAAATAGAGATAAAATAGAGTTCCTTTAATAGAGGGGCTCATTAATATCCTTTAAATTTGACCATATACATTCAAGTCCAAGGATTCAAGATCCTTCAAGCTTCAATCCAAATTGATCTTCAACTCAAGTGTCGAAATTTATTGACAGGGTTAAATATGTTGAAGGATACAAGAGAGAACGTCCTGCTGCAGGCCAGGCAAGATCTGCTTTGTGGAAAAGGTCAGTCTGAGCACAGCACACCGCTAATCAGGATAACAATGGCCACCCGACTTGGCCTAGTTACACATGACATAATGTATTGAAAGCATAGGCCTTTATCCTCATTAGTTCAGTATTGAAGTACTGTGCTCATAGCTTGGTCACTTATCATGAACGTTTTCAAGGGATTAGGTCTTGCATGGAAGAGTCGATGCAATCATTACAATACGATACAAATATCGTTTTTAACTGCATTTTTTTATAATTTGCATTTTTTTCTGAAACTGATAAAAAAAACTCAGAATATGATATGGGCTTTATGTTGATGTGACCATGTACCTTACCCAGCTCTTGTCATCTAAATTATGTTTGAGACATTGACATACACTATATTCATAATTATAACACCGTGCTAAATGTATCCCTTTGACCTTTCCAAAAATAAGGACAGCTTCACTTCCTTGACAGTGGCTCCTTATTAAGGTGAGTGAGGTTTGCACTGTAGTGCCACTGCGCTTAGGCGGCATTCACAAAAAGTCAGACTATCTTTACAAAACTGTCTCCTACAAGTGCCTCTTGATGACATAAGGAGTATTCACACCACTGTATTATTGCCATTATTTATTTTTATTTGTCAGCACAGTGTGGACTGTAATATAACACGACAAAAATGTTAAACTGTGTCGGACTGCTGTTATTTTTTTATTTTATTTTTTTTAAAGAGTTGGCAGTGAGCATAACGTGTCAGCTGTAAATCTCTGTTGGCTTGAGGATATCGCCTCTGTCAGACCCAGCACTGGACCTTGATCAGAATCAATCAGAAATAGTAATGCACATGTGGAAGAAGACTGGTAGTGTTTTCCTGTGTTTCCTTTGCTTTGCTGTCATACTAATTGATTCGGAACAAAGTCTGATCATTTGCGTCACTGTAGGGCTACATAAATCTTGCTTGACTCTCCTCTAGTGTCCATTGGCCTTGTAGGACTTAATCGAAGAGCTGCACCCTGGCAAGCAAGACACGAGTAGCTCTGTAGTAAAGCAATTGATAAGATTTTGGTTGGAATTGATCGATATGATGAAAAATAAGGGCCAGGTCAGAAATGACCCGAAGGCTTGAAGCGGTTGTTTATCATTCTCAGATATATTTTAGATTTATGATACAGGCCTAAATTTCAAGTAACATTATGTTTTATTTCACCAACCTGTTTTCAACATGCTGAGGGAATTTTTTTTTTATAGCTCTATTGAGGTCATTTTTTTAAGCTTCCTTTTTGTTATCTCAGTCTTATATCAGCTCTGTCACCTGTTGCTCATCTAGGCTTAAAAGGAATTTGTGATTATATTTACACATAAAAATGTGTGGACTAGATTCATCAGATATTCAGAAGCATGTGTTTTCAGTTGTATTTACATGCATCCTGATTACTCACAAATGGGGGAAATGTGATCACAGGGCCTTACTATCACGAAATAAAGAAAACATCCAAGGACAAAGGAGAAGTCCCACATTGAAAACGTTCTCAGCCTAAATGGCACCGAAGAAAGAGAAAAAGAAGATCTTCGGTGATGCAGAAAAAGGAGATGAGCACATCACTGGGGATGTGACAGTTTCTGACCGTGACGGGCATGATGTCACTGTCTCCGTCACTGCACCCATCTGGGCGGAGTGACGTCATGCCCAGAAACCATTTACTGTCTGATGGGCTCAAGGGACTGTGGGTTGACTGGTAAATTGGGCGTCTCACCCTGCGCTTCTCACTTCCTCCTGTCCAGATCGTTTGGGACTTTTCAACAGTCTCTTATTACAGAGAAAAGAACGGTCACTCATTACTCGAAATAGCATTTGTGAAAAATTATTTTCTTAAAATATTGTTTCTCTAAGCAGTGTAATAATTTCGAAAAGTAGGCATGCATTTCAGAGCAGGCTATTTAATGTCCAGTTTCATCAACAAAAGTGAGACTTGACATAAAAGATGAACAGTGAACTGAGAATGAACTGAATTTGCATTTGCTTTATACATGCTTTCAATCAGGTGTAAATTTTGTTTGGACGTAAGAACAAATTAGAGCTGTTAAAACTTTGATGTATAGCCAAGCATTCATAAATTTCTCCCTACTGTTTTACGCACAAATTCACTCTGCATACGTTTTTTGAATGAGACCCATTATGAGAAATTGGGCAAAGATTTTCAGATGGTTTCAAGATCACAGTCTGTTAGCTGTGATCAGTATATTTATTACAGCCAAAGAAAAGGCAACATGACCTTGTATTGATCTGACCTTGTCTGGCATCGAAACATCTGCAGCATTCAACCTTGAATGGTGAGGAAATTGAATTTAAACCTGAGTAACATACAGGCCTCCAGTAGCCCAGTCTACTGGTCTACACATCTTAGGAGCATGAAAAGAGCAGCGGCAGGTAGTTCACAGAAGAAAGATTTGAATAATTTTTAACTTTTTCTTTTCCTTATTTCATTATTATATTAACTTGATCTAATCTAGCTATACAGCATAACATGGGGCTCATTTATATTGTCACATTGAAGCAGATTACCACTGTCATTCATTATCAGACCAACTCATTTATTTTCCCTAAAGTTTGACTTTTTCCCTTTTCGCATGTATTTATTCGAGTCCAGATAAACCAAAACCAAACAAAAGGTTAACAGACACACATAAGAGCAAATAAAACTAACATATAGTACAACGCTGAGATGACATGTGTGCACATGTATATGCATACACATTCACATGTACAATCCATATGCCAAAAAATATATACAAATGGGGAATGCACACCTTTAAATTAAAAAAAAAAGGGTTCAGGTCAGTGATTTAGGTGAGATTATTGATGTGTTGATGAGTTCATAACACCTTCAGTCCTTGGAAGACCAAATTCTGGTTACCATCTCCACTGAAACACACAGGCACTGAGGGAAAAAAAAGAAGACTGAGGAAAACATACACATTTTTTGCCATACTGCCTGACCAGCCAAGAATAGCCTACTGTCCCGATCTGAGTGAGTTGTTGAAACGGGCATGTGGAAAAATTCAGGTATTGAGCTTGAAGTGTAATTAGCCTGCTAACTGGACACACAAGAGCTCAGCTGTAATGTCTAGTTGATTGATGTGTGTGTTTGCTTGTATGTGCAGATGTGCAGGGATTTGTTCAGTTAGGGATGACATAATTTACAGCTTATTCAGCACCACTATTTACC
This sequence comes from Neoniphon sammara, assembly GCA_900302535.1. Taxonomy (NCBI): domain Eukaryota; kingdom Metazoa; phylum Chordata; class Actinopteri; order Holocentriformes; family Holocentridae; genus Neoniphon; species Neoniphon sammara. The sequence continues at coordinate 91,597 of OMKZ01055410.1, read as the reverse complement.
ATGACCTTATACGATTTACTGCCTTGAGCTGTTGTTGTTTATTTGGTGGTAGGCTAGCTAATAAATCAGGTAGGTATTGAAGGCTGAGCCAACCTGAGAATGTGCTCCAAGAATAGTTTAATGTGAGGAGGGCACAGAGTCAAGCCAATCTGCTTGGGGCCACTCGGAGGCACTCCAATTTACTTCAAATTCAGCGAAGAGCAGCCTGCAACACCACCAACAAGGAAGGAGCAGAGGGTCAAAATCAGATTTGATTCCCAAATATAAAAAAAACCAAACATACGCACTAGTTAAAAACACTACCAAAGTCCAAACTTAAAAGCTTCCTTAAAAGTCCAGCCCCTGGAGCTGGGAGACGATGGAAGGCTGCACTGGATGGACGGTTGCCTCCACATTTGCTGGGCACTTTCTTTCCTGCCGGGAGGTGACTGATCTGCAGAAAGGTTGCTTAGTGGCTAAAGTGATCATATGTCACCTCTGCCCTGCTGCCGATCACTTGGAATTTCGTGATGGTGTGAATACACCCAAACACACATGCTGGGAACGTGCAATAGCAGAGTAGAAATTTTTCAGTTTCAGCCTGCGGTGGTGGTCCAGCCAAGCTTCCCGAGGACACAGATGTGACCAGGGGCTTGAGCTGCATCTGCAAGTCTTGGGCATTCATGTTTCTTGGGCCGCTCTCACTTTTCTTTCCTTTGAAAGTAAACAACTCCTTGGCAGAAGTCTTCCACTTCAATCCCACCTCCCTGCTTACATCCTTCCTGCCTGCCCATTCAGCCAGTCATCGCAGCAGGCGTGTTTGCGTCATCCCAGCCATGTTGTTTGAATTTTCAGCTGGTGCATGACCATACTTGTGTCCTCTGCGGACAGCAAACATGTCTGTCCACGTGGCCCCACGTTGGCTGCTTGTCCACAAGAGGCATAAACCAAGTATAAAAACTAGGTCTGCCTGGTGTTGTTTATATGTGGACGTAGAGTACAGTTTGATGTTTTTTCTGTGTACAAGTATGTGAGGACAGTGCACATCCACATTTGTACTTAAAGACTATATTTCTATTTCTGTGTGAAAGAAAACTGTCCCTGAAAGAGAAACAAAAAATAACTGACATCCTTGTCTTCTTTCAAATAGCGATTTTGATTTTTTATTTTGTGTTTTTTCCGTCTGTTACATAGGTTTCCTGTATGTTTTCTTTCTATCAACTAATCAAGGGCAAATTATTATCAGATGTAAGGCGAAGAGGTGGGATGACTAAAAGAAATTGTTCTGTCTGAACAGACAATTGTTTAATGAAAATAGTCTTAATTGTTTTATAGATTTCAGCCCAATAATCTTTAATAACTTCAAAGGTATGATTGTGATATTCATATTTAGCCATCAAAAGACCAGGAGAGAGAAGCAGATAATTATATATATGTAAACAAAGAGAAAAACTAAGTTATGTCAAAATGTCACATCAGTTTTAGCTACCTCTTAATTACTTTGGGTGCCTTTTACAGCTTCTACTATTCTTGCTCTGATATACCAGAAGGTGCTGGTACATAATTAATACTATCATTTTGGCAAAAATCAGTATCAGTGCAGGCTGTAAATACCAGAAAATTTCAAACACTGCCAAACTTTGTCACATAGATCAACCCTAAGGACACTTATCACCTGATGTGTTTTTAGGGATACAGTAACAGGCATTTGATCAATTTAGCTAGCCCAGCTCAAAGAGCCTGTCTTTTTACTGTTTTTTTAACTGCTTTTCTGAGATGAGATGTGCTGAGATGTGGCAATTTTTGCTGGACTGAAGAATAGAAAACAACATAGGAACTGTCAACAAAGGATGCTCATTAATTACTCATTTATTTGTTAGTTTATAACATGGGATGAGAACAACAATTGTTGCTGAAATCCTACACAGAAGAGAGAATTGAGGTAAAGCAGAAGAAGCCTGTCTCAGCAGAGACAGGCTTCTGATCAGCCAGGCCCCACCTCTCACTACATGGAGGCAACAGGTGCACTAACACATTCAACTGGAGTGCCAGATTTGAAATAGAGTGTGGTCTGCATCCTCTCTAAATGTGCAGCATGCCTGTCCACAAATTAGTCTAAGCAGTTATGCAAATGGTTTAGCCCTCTGCTTCCTGGCTTTGTATGTGCAGTTAATTGCATTACAGTAAGTTATTCATTGGATGGAGGCTTAGCTTTATCAATCACATTAAATTAATTTGCCCTCCTATTGTGCGTACAGAAATGCATGCAGCAACACCAAAGACACATCCAGGAGGGATTTGGTTATTACTGAAAATAATTGCTAGAATCAAGTTAATCTGACAGCCTCGTGGAACTATTTGCTCTGCCTGTTTGGGCCAGTTATAGTCCCAGTGTCACAGCCACAGAAACATGACGGGAGAATATTTGGACAGCCTATTTGATCAGATTGTCCATCTGTACTGTAGGGACCCAGGGCTGGCCTGCACCAGCTCTGGTGTCACCTCCTGCTCCTAGAAAGACATTTCCATGTTTATTAGTTTATTTTCTTCTCGGTCTGAACAGCTGCCGATCCTCGTTTTCAAGGCTACATTGGCCAAACAGGGTCAAAAGGCCACATGTTTACAGTGCTGGTCAAGCTCAAACATAGTCCATAAACCCTGGTCCTTCACTGGCCTAGCCTACCTTCCCTGATGTCCTCACCTTGGCCCTTCCTCCACTTCCTCCTGATGGTTCAGCTTCATTTATCAGCCTCAGCCGCATCACTGACACTTGTTTTCAGATGTTCTTATCCTGGGTCTCTGCTCTCTCGCTCTTTTTTTGGTAATGATGAGCTGTTAGAATCACATGGTTTCTTGTTTATGATTGTGTTCGCAGACTCAGTTGTTTGAAATCCAATTGGAATGGGCTTCACATCTCCGAGAATCTCAGTGTTGTTTCATCTTCCATAACGTTGCCCCAGGCACTTCACCTGAATGCCTCAGGCATTATGGTAACAGCACAGTCTGGGTCTACCTACTGGCTAGGTCTATCTGCTCACCTTAATCAAAGGTGTTTCTTAATGTTGGGTGTTTTTCCATCAGTCTCTTTCATGCGATGCCCCTCATGGTTTTATTGAAGTAGCATGAATTTTAGATAAAACCTTTTTTTTTCTGGTGATTGATGGATAGTGATGGCAAAATCTGAGGTGCTGGAATACTTTTTCATAGGTTTGAATAGATGTGGCACACTGTGCACAGAGGGTTTGCTGCAGATCTCAGAGATCTGGCTCTTGGTTCTGCGTTTCTGAGGAACCGTGCAGCCTGAATGACAATGGTCTGTTTTTTTATCAGCGCTGATCTGAAAATGAGTGACATAATGTCTGCAGAATTAATGGCCACCTAAAGGGACTAGGCAATTTATTTCTTCATTGAGATGCTCTTGTGGTTCCTGGGTTCATTCAGAGAGGCTGGATGTTGTGGATAATAAGCCACACTCTGTCATTTTTGACCTGTTAAACTTGGGGATTTTCCCATCTACATCAACAAATTATTGTTTACTGAGATAATGGACATGGCAAAGCATTCAGAGATTCAAAAGGTGAACAATTAAGGATGACAAACGGGGAAAATTTTCCTGCCAAAGTTTGTTATGGTGCATGGGCGTGTTTCACAAAATGCCAGCTAATGCATATGGCCTTTATCATGAGTCACACTTTAGTTTCTGACACTTAGAGGATTCATTATGTATTCTCTTGCTTGTTCTCTTGCTGGAGGTTGCCCTGTTAGCTGCTTTCTCAAGTGAAAAAATAACACGAACAAAAAAAAAAAACATTTACTGTAACTTCTGTTTGAAGCTGGTTCAGCATTGGCATTGACTTCAAAGCTGCCATGTCGTGCTCGCCCTGGTGTTGTTTCCATGGAAGTTCAGCACGGGATTGTTTGGACAGGCCGCTTCATACTGGCCTGAGTTTGCATATGGAAACACCACATTCTCTCTCTCTCTCTCTCTCTCTCCCTCTCTCTCTCCCTCCCTCTCAGTAGCTTTCCATTCACAGTCTCAAGTGTTTGGACAAGTGTTTTCACTAAACATCGTGTTTCTCTTTCCCCTCATTCGGAATAATGTCGCTCCTCTAACAGGGAGTTTTATGATTGACCCTCTGATTAGCCCAGAATGAGAAAATGGCTGTGTTTTGTTCACATCAAACATATTTTATGTTTTCTCTCCCCCTCTGCCTCTTTTGCTGGCATTCATGTTCAGTTTTTCCACTCAAAAGAAATGGGTTTCCCTTTTGCTCTTAATTTTAAATCATGGCCCAGTTAAAGGCATACCCTTTCACATTTACCCCTGTTCTTTGGGACAGCAAGAACCAAATCCCACCAGACCCCTGTGACGCACAGACATTTGTTCTACACTTGCACTAGAATTTAATCAGTAGAAATTAATTGGCATGAGAATAAATAAAACTGGTCAGAAGTCTGTCTGGTCTTGGATTACATGGACCGGGAGTGAAGGGTGTCGTGTTAGACAACAAAGAAAGGACCAGCTGTAGATTTGTATGAAAAGATGCCTGCATCTGGGTCTGGGTCTTAGAGAGGAAAATTAATGGGGAAATGGACTTTTGTCATCTTTGAAAGCGCTAGGTTTAACCACCAGACATATGGCCAAGCCATCTGACTTCCGCTCGTTTGGGGGAAAAAGCTGACATTTGGCTTTGGATCATGTTGTTAAAGCACAGTCAGCTCGTGGCTGATGGAAAGAGAGGAAGGCACTCACTCACTTCAGCTGGCTCTGCGGTCAAACAGGCAGACTCATCTTTTATTACACTTTCCCCCTCGGTCGCTCTACATTTCTCTTTACTCTGCTGCCCTCACTCTTTTTGCATGTCTGTGTTTCCCTGTCTCGCTTTGTCTCTCTCCCGCTCTCCCACACACGATAGCTATTAGTGACCACCATTAGTTTAGGCAGTAGTTGTGTATAATGGAGTCATTGGTTTCTCCCACTGAGCTATAAAGCAGGTGGGGCATTACTGGTATAATTGCCCCCAGTGCATTGACCTTGAGCTTTGATTCTGTTTTCATCACCAGGTCCATTTCCATGAGGACCCGTTGCACCGAGCGCACTCTGCTCTGCTTGGTTCAAACTGTTTGATTTCCTACCGTCCTCATTAACAAATTCAGCGGAATAATATATGTTATAGTAGTTTGAATACAAGTAAACCGGCAGTAGTAATATATCCTCTGCATTTCAGTGTGTTTGTAGAGAGGTTGTAGCTGTGGGGGCTTTTGGACACATATGGATGTAGGTAATATTTGCTAAGGTGTTTTAAGAGGCACGTTCTACCTGGAGAAAATGTTTGCTAAGTGTCAACTATATATTTAATGTATCATTATGAATTCATGTGGCAGTTTTCATACATTTTAATATCTGTATTAGCTCTTCAAATTCAGATTGCTATCAGTAATGTTGGCCATACTTTTGTTTTCTTTAATAGTAATCTGACTATTTTAAGTCTTTGATTACCTCCCAGTCAGTCTTTTTTTCTGTTAACTGTGCAGTCCTTTCCTCTGATTTGAGGGGCCCTTGGGATTAGATCTTTGTCAAAACACTGAAAGGTTTTTCATACTTTACATCTTGTTTACATTTTCATCACTAGCCTGTAAGTAATGCTTAGTCACCTAGATAAAAGATACAGCTGGGGCTGGTATCTTGGTATGGCAAGATGCTTTGGATCCCATCCAAATTTTTGGTGCTGGAACAAGCCTGGCATGTTGTCTGTTTTCTGTACTTTCTTCTCTCTCCTCTCCACCTTCACTCCTCTTTTTTTTAAATGTCTCTCTGCTCCGTCCTTGACTCAAAGCTGTTCTCTTTGCTGTTCTCGTTTCTGTCTGTGAAGGTAAAACCACACACTTCCATTAAATGTCATTTCGCAGAGAAACGTATCATTCAGGAGGGCTAATGTCAGTCTTTCACAGTCTTA
>OMKZ01055410.1:75594-85641 GCA_900302535.1 Neoniphon sammara | reverse complement strand
TTCACAGTCTTAAGGTAAATACAGTATCTAAATCTGTCCGTCCATATGTCAGCAGTCTTCAGGCTGGGTCGCAAATCAAATTAAATCATGTCGAAAGATCTTCAGCTTACTATTAGCAACATTTGCACATTATGTATATAGCCTTGCTGTCATGGCAGCCAGCATCACTTTTCCCCCAGAACTATCTCAACAAACTTATAATTAAAAAGAAAAAGAAAAAAAAAGATAATTAAAACAAAAACACAACACTAGAAATAAAGACAAGCTCTGTCATAAAAATGGCAGCGCTTTAGGGTTGGTATTTCATCATGCTTGCTGGAAAGCACCTGTGAACTCTTCTGTACCTCAGCAGTTTACTGCAACAATAACAGAAACTATAGGTGGTCTGAGGAGAGATTTTGTACAAGTTAAATATTCTTTCACAACAAAACCTTGGTAAGGGAGCCCTGCAGCTACTGTAAATGAAAAAGAAAACAAACCTAGAGATGAAATGATAGATACTGGTTCTGTTTCTCATGAATATGCTTTTAGGAACAAAGGCATTCAGATCATAAGACGGACACTGCAGACATCTTACACTGCTCAGAGGAGTAGTAGCTGTATGGTGATAAAGTAATAGAGTCTGTAAAATTGGAATTAATCGTTGTTATAACCTAGAGTCTCAGGGTAAGTGAAACTAATCAGATTGTTAATGAGTTTGCATTTTTTCAGTTTTAAGCAGGTGATCTGCAGAGGATTAAAGTTTGAAAGTCAGCCGCCCAACCCTTCACATCGCCACAGACCGGTGCATCATTGTTTGATGTAATTACTTTTTTTTATACTTGATTGTTCCACAAAACCCTGACATTTACTCCAGTCACGAGAGAGGAGGTGAAGAATAGGCAGGTGTGCAGTGCACCCTGGGATGATCAAATGAGGCTAATCCTAGTGGCGGTCACTTTTATTTACACTATAGCAGTAGCCTGACAGATTGTGTATGACCCATCAACATCAAACCTCGCAGCATGAATGGCTCAGAATTAACCATAGATGGCTTCATTCTTTTGCACATGGTTCACATGTAGGCCTAACTTTGAATGCAACAAGCAGGCTAATGTTGGTCTCCATAATACTGTGATTTTGTGCAGCAGGGTAGGATAAAATTTATATGATCCCTGCAGGGTAGTTGGCTTAATGAAGCAAGAGAGAACAATATTTAGATAAGACAAGTATAAAGCACTGATGGTATTAAAAACAAATAATTACCACAGCCAAATAAATTATTATTATTTACAGATTTGCAGGTTGATGTTGATGCAAATTTGTTTTGTGAATAATTCACATCAGGTTTACAGGCGAGGTAGAGTAAGCACAGAGATATGAGATATGGCCATTTGCACACTGTTACCTAATACCTCATAAAATGTGACATAATGCTGTAACAGGTGGGTCACCAATGTGTCTGAGGAAGACGCTGAGGACTTATCTACTGCTACTCCAGTTAAGCATTGACTATGGCCATTCACTGTTCTGATTGGAGTAGTTAACTAATGCCAGGCTCAGACTACATAATTTTAGCTCTAATTTTCCAGTCCCAGACTTTTTGAGATCTTTGAAGAAGACCCTCCCAGACTGGAACCTAAACATTGCCCCTGCAGGTCTCCAACATAAAGTCAGAAGTTCAGAGACACCTTTCTGACTCTGTCTTTAAGCTGTCCCAGATGTCCTCACATTTTCAAGTAATGTTTGAAATTATCAGAGCAAAATTTTAGATGCTGGAGTGATCTACAACAAGTCCCTACTTCGGTGATGAGCAAAAGCCAACAGTGTGGCAGAGTGGGTGAACAAAGGTGGGCAAACAAATGAATCTGTCCTGCCTGGCACACACTATGAATATGAACAAGTTGGTTGGTGCAATTAGGCTACAGGTCTGTGTTTTATTGCACTGTTTTCTCTCTGCTGAACAGACAGTCTTTGCTGCCCACGTCTTCATAGCCATTCTGTCCTCCATATTCTGATTTACCTTCTCTTTCTCTCATGTTTTTTTCTGAATAAATGAATGCACGGCCAGCAGCTCATCTTTGTTTGGCTTTATTTTTTACCTTGCGTGTAGTTTCATGGGTATCGGGATCAGATAAAGATCTTGTAATCTGTGAACCTTGACTCTGCTCAGCTGTGTAGTGTGCACGCCACAATGTCAACAACACATCAGATTACAAGAAATGATTTTTGTGTAGCTGGAGCAGTGTAGCATTTTTGGAATGTTCAAAGTTGTACACTTGGCCTAACATACTACAGGAGGATCCCAAGACTTGTCCATATTCAAGTCAAAAAGATTATACTAGTAGCTCCGTCAGGAAAGAGTTTAAAGTCCTGAACTATCTTATGATTCTGAAAATCAGTCGTGATGCCAAATCATGGCTAGAGTCAAGCTAAAAGTCGTGTCCCGGGTCCCCACTCTTAATGTGTGTGCCATCTGATACACGAGGCTTAAGTGTTTTCTAAGTGACCAGCCTGTCAGCCAGAGGGCATTTTGTCTGCCAATCTGAGGTATCTCAAGCTGCTATCAGCAAGGCTGTTCGGTCCTCTGACGCTTATCAGTGGCAGGATTTGTCTAGGCCAACAGATTAGTCACACCCAAGCTGCTATCTGAAGAGCTGTTATGATGGCATCACTTCACAGGACACACACGCACACACACAACCCAGCGCCTCCTGTCCAAATCCTTTGTCATGGCTATCTGTGAAGCATGGGTCGGATCCTTGTGTGTGTGTGTGTGTGTGTGTGGTGGCAGAGGGCTGCTGAACACGTCTGCTGAGCCTCTGTCTTCATTCCCAGCGCTGTGAGAAGACGGGGGCGTTTGCTTGAAAGCTTCCTCCCCAGATTGTGAGCTCCGGCCAGGGAACATGTCATCCTCCTCCCCCTCTCTCTGTCAGGCTCTAGCCAGGCCTGCTTTGTCTCAGCCTTGCCTTCCACCTTGCAGAGCTTTAGCCCTGTGAAAAGCCATGCCGCTGCCCAGAACACATAGCAAGCGTGTTTTCTTCTTTGTTTACCGCCCGGTACATACCTGAGACAAGGCACCCAGAGGATCACTTTCCCCTTATGGCTGACTGCTACAGAGACCTGCCAAAAGAGAGTGACTGCTGCTCCCTGCTATACTCTTTCCTTTTGGGTGAGATTTATTTCAGCTTGTTGATATGTGGGGCCAAGATTGGCCTTTTATTGAAAATCAGATATTGGCTGCTATTGCCGTGCACATGATAGACTGTATGAATGAAATCCTTCCTGTGGAGTGTAGGGATCACGGGTAGTTGTTATTTTATGGCACCAACCATACAGATTAAAGGAATACTCCAACGTTTTGGGCAAGATCCCCTTTTGCCGACTTACCCAGACTGAGAAAATATGTTCAATACCAATTTCACTTCTGTACGTCCACTGCCTCGGTTTCCGATGGTTAGCATTTTGGAGTTGCTTTAAGGTTTATTTTTTCACTTTGATGGAGCTAGACTAGCTGACTTCCATAGACTTCAAGTCATTTTGCTAACCAAACACAAAATGCTAACCATTGGAACCGAAGCAGCAGACGTACAGAAGTGAAAATGGTATCAAACATCTTTTCTCAGCCTGGGTAAGTCGGCAAAAGGGGATATTTCCCAAAATTTTGGAGTATTCCTTTAAGTCTGTACTAATGGTGCATCTTATGAGAGCCACAGCTTGCAAAAACGCTTGAAATGCAGACTGTTAAAAAATTCATCCAGGTCATAGCACTTCTAAGTGCTATACAAGGCAACTGGACTTGGTTGAGGTTCTAGCAGACGTTTCGACGCTCATCCAAAGGGCTTCTTCAGCTCTTCATGAACTGAGGCAGCCTTGTATAGCACTTAGAAGTACATAGAAGAAACGGTTATCAATCCATGAGGGACTCCAGACTCTGTTTTTGCTGAGGTCCCTGTTCATTTGGTTTTCATTGCATCGTGTTCCCAAGCAGATTAGCTGTGAATCCCGTAGTGGAGCACTTCATGACTTTTACAATATTGTCCATCAGCAGCTTCATTTAAGAAATCAGTGTCACCGTTGGCCTTCAGAAGCCCATATTGGTCAAACCCTTTTTGGAAGAAGCTGGATGACTTGGACACGTCATCCAGCCCATGAACATAAAAAAACTCTTGTATCATCCCTCAGTAACTCGTATCGGTCATACCCTGCTTTCCACTCATCGCTCCGTTTCCCTACATATTCCTCCTCCCTTCTCTCTCTCTGTGACTTTCCATCTCTCTCAGTGGGTTTTATAGGGCAGAACTGATGGCTGAAATCTAAGTGTCAGTGTAAAAGTGAGACAGCTGTCACAGCCGGCTTCTCGTCATTTTGCTTTCAAGTGTCAAATAAAAAGGAGGCTGTTAAGGTGATGGGTTGCCTTGGGAATCACCCCGCCCCCCAGCCCCACTCAACATCCTCCTCTCTTCCCACCACAGTCAATGATCCTAAATAGACAACCACAGCTCTCCTCCTCCTCCTCCCCATAAACCACCCAAACCAGCCCTGACAGCTTCATAAGCATCTGTGATATCTAATGTCACACAGCCTGATTTGATGTGGATGAGATCGTGTCGTCCCTTTCTTTTTTCCAAGGAGGAATCGGCCTTATCTTTGTCCGTCCATCTCAGATAGTTTCTTCTGGGGTTATGTAGCCGTGCCTGTCAACACCATCCGATTATAAGGGGAGTATCATCTCCGCCTTGACGCCCCCATAGTTGCATCAATTCAGTGTGATACAATACTCATCTCCTTTTGCTCTCCCCTCAGCTCTCATCTTCCTCCCTCTCTCTCTGTTTCTCTGCTTCCACTCCTCTTTGTGTCCTCTTATCTGTCTACAAGCTGCCTTAAACATCTCGCCATACCGCTCATTCCCTTCTTTCCCTCCCCTGCTAGATGAGAGCATCTTTCTGCTGTCAGTCATAGTTTGGTGCTGCAGACTTGCAACAGTGTTTTTATTAGTAGTGCTATTTGTGTTTGGTGATTGTGGCGATAGTAGCATCATCATCGTCATCATTCTGGGTTTCAGTTTTAGTGTTTGATGATGATCTAAATGGTGTTTCAAGAATGTTATTCTTGTCTACAGCTTGTGCCAAAAAATCAGGACTCTACACTTACTGTTTTTAAGGAACACTTTGGGTCGACTTACAGAAATAAAATGACAATTGATGACTTAAGTTGTTAATTGAAACGGGAACGTTGGCCTAACAAATAATGTGAAAGGTGAAAATAAGCATTTGTTCCTCATTAGATAAAAGTTAGGTAAAAAATTAAAGCCTCACTGGCAAAGTTTGCAAATAAAACCTAAATTGACAGTTAACAAAACGTATTTTACCGCACAGTTGCTGCTATTCAAAACCTTAAACAGTACTCTGTGTGAAACTGAAATTGAGTCAAATTATGTTGTAAGTAAAATTTTCCTGCAGCTAAGCTGATTCTCTGCAGATTCTTTGTGTCGCTGAAGTATGACCTTCCGCTCAGAAAAAAAGATCCTTTTTTTTCTCTTGTTGAACACCCAAGCGTTGCCATGTTCAGGTGTTTCGGTTCAGTGCCCATAATGAATGTGCGTATTTTCCCCACCACGCTTATGCATGTCATATAAGAGGCTAAAAACAGCTCTGTGTTTGATGGACATTTCTTCAAACTGTGAAAATCCCACTACAGCAGAGGTAAAGAACAAAAATCTTGCAGCAGTGGCCCCGCTGCTGAATGAATAAAAAAATAGCAGAAGCACTACATTGAAACTGGAGTACCCATATTTTTTCATAGTCTCACACAGGAATATTTACTCACACAAAACTGAAATGCATGCACCACAGGGGCATGATGAAAACGGTTGTATTTCAAGTTATTGAGTGCTGACACAAGACAAACACACGCTTCAGCTGTACGTCATTAATTAGGATGTCTTTATTCTCACTTGGATTCATGTCCTGTTATTGCTCTGTAAAGCACACTTTAACTTGCCCTTGTTAAAAGCCCTGTACAGATGAATTTGGTTTGGCTGTGTGTCGGCATGCAGGTATGGCGTAACACCCGAGAACATCATCCTGTACGGCCAGAGCATCGGCACGGTGCCCACCGTCGACCTCGCCGCTCGCTACGAATGTGCTGCTGTCATCTTACACTCCCCGCTCATGTCAGGGCTACGCGTGGCCTTCCCTGACACGCGCAAGACCTACTGCTTCGATGCCTTCCCCAGGTGAGTCACGCACACACACACACACACACACACCCCAGCAGTCTCCCTGCCGTTCCACCAGTGTCACAGTTTCACATGGTTTACTGCCGTTTTGGGGGGCTTTAAACCCTTAGACATACGGACAGAATGCAGTGGAATCGCAACATTTCTGGGGAAGTTGGTGTAGAAATTGCAAAATATTCATCACTTCAAGCAGTTTCGGCTATGAAAAGATCAACATCACGTTAACATGTATGGCAGGGATGTGGAACTTTGTGCCATGGAGGGCCAGAAGTCCAGAGATATTGTGATTTCACTGATTAGTTCATCTGGCTGAAGGTGTGCTAATCATTGAAATCAGCTGATGTCGCACAGGGGTCAACGGTAACGTTTTTCTCACAGGCCCAGTCAGGCCATTGGGTCATCAAACTACAAGGCCCTTCGACAGTTTATACCAGCCAGAATGAAGGGTAATTATTTAAGTCAGCTGTAACAAAATAAATGAAACTGTTTTATTTGCCATCTTTTGGTCTTGTAAAAATGGTTTCCTGAGGCCCTCAAAACTGTCCATGGGAAATCTTAAGAGACATGGATATCATTAATTTGCATAGTAAGAGAAAACTGATTTTTACACTATTTTTTATTCAGTCAGAATTCATAAACATCCATATTTATGTCAGTCTTCTAGCCTTATGTGTCCCCTCCTCATACATACCTGCCTGTATCTCTCTTTTTCTCACTCACTCTCTCTCTCACACACACGCACGCACGAACGCACACACACACACACACACTCTTGCGCTCAAGTGTTATTGGTGTTACTGTAGGCCATGTGGCCTATAATAACCTTATGGACCTGCTTTTCCAACTCGCCTTGCCTGCAGGTTGGAAAAATGATGATTCATTCAAATAAATTGCTGGCTGTTACAGGCTGCAGTGTTTCCCCTAGTTTTTTGTTTTGTTTTGTTTTGTTTTGTTTTGTTTTGTTTGTTTGTTTCAAACAGTGGTGGCATGGTGTGTGGAGCATGTTTCCAGCTGCAGCAATGCTACTGAATGACTGCAGAGCTACTATAGGAACACTGTAGATGGCAGTGTGTGACTCTGTCTGCCACCACGTCTCTTGTCACTTGGATCATAAAGTGTGTGGCAGAAGAATAGGTCTCCATTATAGGGGAAACACAGCATCACAACCTCAGCTGGAGCCATCGACATCTTTCCCCAATAATCAGAAAGTTCAACATTTGATTCAAGTGCATTTTTGAGAAGATGGATGGGCTTGTTCTGCCCTCTGAGTGCTGTGGAGGAAATCGGCTACAAGTTGAGCACGTTTTGTAACAGTCACATAAAAATACTTTGGTTATAGGTTGTGTTTTGTGGTTATTTCTGACTGAAAGCTCTTGATTGTCAGCTGTATGACCTCCAAACCCATAAGAGCTCATGACCATTCGAGAAGCCATTGAAGATTAGCTCTGAATCTGAAAAGAAAACCAAGCGAGGCTCGCAAGAGGTAACAGATGCTGTAATGTTTTACCCAGCTGAGGATGGAGCCTATCAAAACAGCTGAAACTGTTGGTTTCAGTGAGTTGCTTATAGTGGTTAACCTTTAGTGCTCTGTTGCTTAAGTTTTTTAATGAAACCACTGTTCCATGACTGTACTCTGAATGCTGTAAGAAAATATCAGACCACTTTAACTTTTGCCACACAGAGATTTGTGGTCTAGTCATACTTCATGGCCCTTAATGAGTCTTTTAAATTCATTAGTTTGTTTTAAACACTAATGAAACAAATCTGAAAACGATCTTTAATTTAATTTAATTTATAGTTTTGCTCAGTAAGATCAAATTTTACCTTTTTTATTGTTGGCACTGTCTTTACCAGCTGTATACAGAGCACAGTGCTGTTGCCATTTAGTTTTCATTAACCTGCGCCCTAGCCAAATGAAAAATATCCTCAATCAGGAAGATATTCAAATAATGTGATATGAAAGTTTGTGCATATCCCCCACACATGAGCAGATTTTATAGCGCGCAGCACTGCCAGGAACAATTTGTGATGGTAACACTGATACCTGTACATTATTTGTTGTTGCTGATGCTGGATTATCTCTGTTATTCATCTAAGATTCTCTAACAGTCTCAGATGGCAGACGCACTGCTCCCATCCAGCTATTTGCTGCTTGCAAATAGCTGGTATGCAAAGCAGTGTTTTACTTGGCAGCCATATGTGTGTTTATTTGGCAGCTAGGTGTGTGACTGAGTGAGAGATGGGATGTGATTATTTAGGTATGGCAAAGTATAAATAATTGTGGCAGATGTTTAGGACAAACTTTGAATTTGTTTTTTGTTTTTTTGGACAAACTTTGATTTAATTAAGTTTCTGCTGGCAGTCATTCACATTCTTTCGAGCCCTTTCATCCAGCTTGCTATCATTCAGCGCAAAGTTAATTTGTTTTTATGTATTTGAGTCTTTGTGACTGGTCCCTTTATTCATGTTTGCCTCTGCGCTAGTGCTGTGCAAGTGCATTACAATGATTTGTGGCAACATCGCTGCCATTGTAAACACATTAAATGTGCGAGTCTCTGATGATGAAGGAAAACATTGTTGACAGTACTTGTTTCAAACTGCAGGGTTGTGATGTTCTTTCTCAGCTGTTTAGAGAAGGGCAGAGGAGTATCAAATCTTTTTGGTTAGTCTTGGCCACTCTCCAGGATTATTGTAGGTTCATGGAATTTATAGCCCGCATGTTTCAGTTTAATGGTATTTAATATACATAGGCCTTCTTGGACCTTCTGTTCAATTAAATCTCTCTTGCTCCAGATTGCTCCTCACATTTTCCTCCTTAGCTGCTGGGAAAATGAGCATGCTGTTGCTGCATATTAAAGATGTTCTCAGAGTGGGCTATTGGGGTAGATTGATCATTTTAATCAGTTACATCACTTAAGCCATCTGTGCAAATTAGTGAAAATTCACAAGCTGTGTGTGGTTGTTAGACAGCCTCATGTAGCATTCATTATCAGTGTCATGCATATTTGTTGGAGGGTTGAAGCAGTTACGACATCCTCACTTAGAGTTGTCATAATCCCAGGGTTTTTTTTTTTTTAGTTTGATGTCAACACCAAAGGTGTGATCGTGCCTACAGTTGGTTTCTCTGATCTGAACAATAATGTAAAAGGTTTTATTGCATTTTTGTATTTGGTTCACAGTGTCACAGCAGCACAGTAGTAAATCATCATGAGCATAATGGTTTCCACATCGTCCATGTTTACTGATTTGCTGTTGTCAGTGGCACACAGAATGTTGCAGCACTCATAAGAGCCGTACCTCTTTGAGTTCCAACAAGAGGGATATTTTCACTTTGCTGGACAGTTGGTTGGTCTTACCAGAGTCCAGACAATATTGTTACCCTACAAGGGGAACTAAAGCCCACCCAGCCCTGCTGGAATGGTTTACTGTAGAAAATGCAGCTCCTAAACCTCCATTTTATTTAGCGTTGGGACCGATCCGATCCAGTATCATATCACTCATTGAATATCAGACTGATGTTGCCAGTCCACATACTGATCTAGATTCCCTAGTCTGATCTAATCTATAATCTAAAAATCTAGACATCTAGAAATCTAAATCCAGAAATTTAATACAAGTACACTACCGCTTTGCTGATAGCATTGATCGCTCATAAAATTCAAAATTGTAATCAATCTTTGTCACTGTCACTGTCATCGGCGACTTTCTGTTGTTCTTTTGGTTTCATACTCTTCATCTCAAGCCTCAATTTGTTGAACCCCTCTTAGAGCTGTTCTCTACCTCTTCTTGCTGCCCGTTTTCAATTTGGTTTACCCCCCCCCCCCCCC
>OMKZ01055408.1:3524-18281 GCA_900302535.1 Neoniphon sammara | reverse complement strand
TAGCATCCCGCTGGAGTTGAATGTGAAGGAAACTCTGCTAAAAGCTGCTACAGTCCATGTCAGTCAGCTTCCATGTGGTGGTTACACAGTTTGGTGGCAGGGGGCACACATTATCAAATGGACTGGAAAACAAAGTCCATGAGAGGAGTTTTGGGATGAATTTCACCTCAGTCCAGAATTTTAAGGATGGGAAGCTGTTACTGAAGGCAGGTACAATGAGACCAGGATGAACAAACATTCAAATCTGTAGAGAAACCTAAAGGAAAAACAAAACAGTCATTTTCTGTCATCAACAACCAACAGAAGGATACCTGTGTTCAGCAGTTATAGCTCCTAACATCTAACTTCTCCTAAAACGATTACTTCCAAAAATTCCACAACGTGTATTTCAAATACACTTGATAAATTGTATAAATGAGACAGCTTCAGAGTTGCTGTAAGGTTTATTTTTTCACTTTGACAGAGCTAGGCTAATGACTCCTGAACAATTCAAGCCTTTATGCTAAGTTAACATGAAATGCTACCCATCGGAAGCAAAGCAGTGGACGTACAGAGGTGAAAATGGTATTGAACATCTTGTCTCAGTCTGGGTAAGTCAGAAAAATGTTATTTTTCCAAAAATGTTGGACTATTCCTTTAAGGTGCCCAGCACCTCATTCATTTTCCCTTACTTATACTGTTAACAGTCAGAGGTTCTTACCATGCAGCATCTCTGTTACCCTGCTTGTGTGTCTACCAACTGCAGCTGGACATTCACTGGCATGCCCTTGCTCCCGTAGCCTCCCTTTGACTGCATCTGACTCTGAATAGAGTTCACCTGACATGGAAAGAAAACAGGGTGATCAAGTGTTAAAAGAGAAGATCCTTCAACCGGTGGACCCCTGGTTCAAACACCCAACCCACTCTGAGGGTGCTGTACTGTAGACCTGACATCTTCCTTGTACGGATCCATAAAACATCACATAATATAAGCAATAATCATACAATGATGCCTGCAGACTTCAAGTCTTTATGCTAAGCTAACACGAAATGCTACCCATAGGAACTGAATGTACAGGGGTGAAAATGGTATTGAACATCTTGTCTCAGTCTGGGTAAGTCGATTATTTTGCCCAAAACATTGAAGTACTCCTTCAACCAGGCCTGGGCGGGCCATCGGGAAATGTCCCAAATCTCCCAACACTGACTGTGTAATTGCTCATGTGGCGTGCAGTCATGACCTGTCAAAACACAGGACACAAAATATGATTTTGGAATTCAGGCCAGGGTTCAGAGCAAATCAGCAAACAAGGCAGGCCATAGAAGAGTTTAATTTTTAACTTTTTTTTAAAAAGTTGCTGAATCAATGTCTTGCTTAACATATCACTTTATATGCTTATATGTTATTCATATGCCTGATGTTCACATGGAGACTGCCAAGAAATCTTTCTCAGTCCAAACATAATGCTAGATAATGTGAAGTGGGCAGGAGTGATATTTTCTATGGTACCTTTTCATTTGATTTCACACAACTTTCAAATAATCTTTTAACCTGAAAATCCCTCTGTTAACACACAGAGTCAACCAGTGTGATCCTGTAAATATTGTAGCTTTGTGACTTTACCTAACATTTACATTCTCTGTCATGAAGGCTGTTAGCCTACAAACCCCATATATGGCCCCACTGGGAGTGAATCACTTTTGAGATGGTTAGGTTATTTGTGCAGCAAATGGGGGAGAATCATGCCACTAGGTTATTTGAATACAGGGGGAAGTGAGAAATTCACTGCATAATCTATAGTGAATGCAAAAAGCTTTCCTCTTTATAAGGTGGAGATTATGCCTATGATAGTGCTTTTGAGGGAGAGATCCAGGAGCAGCCTGAGCCCAGTATGTCATGCATACAATATAGGCCTAATCATTTTGTGAATACAAGTAAATAGGGGGGATAGGTTATTAAAAAGTTAGTATAAGGTAATGCTACAGTCATTTGAAAAGAAGTTGTACAAAGGTGGAGATAATACCAATGCTGGTGACCGTGGGGGAGATATGCAGGCAGGGCCCAATGCTAGCACAGAGAAACTGACAGAGCAAACAGTCTACAGTAGGACAAGTAATTGCTATAAGATTGAGATTTACAGTAGGCTATGACTATCAAACAATTGATCAAAACCATTTGATGACAATAATATTCTTTAAACAAACTATGTTCATGTTCTTTCAGAATTAGTTATTGTTAATAATGTAATGATTATATTGGTTCTTCTTATTCAGTGCCAGCAGATGATGAGGACCCTGAGGAGAGAAAGACAGATTCAGGGTCCACCACAAGGGAAATGACAACTGAGGAGAGAGACAGGGAAAGAGATGCACAGGAAGTTGACACAGAGAGGCCTTTTGATTATTTTGCTCACCCTCAGTCCAAAGATTTTGACTTATTTTTTCATTACCATCCACAAGAAAGTCCCAAGATAGCCATTCCCAAAGTCTTCTACAGCAAGGATGGGACAAATAGAAAATAGTTTCTATGAGTCATCTCACTCTCTATATTATTCGGTGTGTCTCATGTTTGCCAAGCCTTCTGCCAGTGACAATGCTTTCGTTAAAGGAGGCATTAAGGCATGTAAGCATGCTCGCCAAAGAATTGAGCAGCATGAAAGACGCAAGTTCCATAGAGAGAGTGCAGAGGCCTATTTCTGAGGGAAGCAAATCTGATATCAGTAGCCTTCTGAGAGAGAAACAAATCTCAGTCCAGCAAGAGCAATTGGGGAAGAAAAGACAAGTTATGGAATGTGTGGTTAATGTCATCAAAGTGATTGGTAAGTGTGGCCTTAGCTTCAGGGATGATAGACATGAAGTCGCATATAGGCTTGAAAACATGGCCTTGGACCATGGGAATTTCTTGGAACTGATACTGCTACTGAGCAAATATGACGTCTGTCATTAAGAACATTTTACTGACTGCATTAAGAAGAGCAAGAAGCTGATTGAGACTGGAGGGAAAGGAAGGGGGTCCCTTGTAACTCCGCTGTCCAAACAAACTGTGAACAAAGTCATTTATGTTATCAGTCTCTTAATTCAACACACTATTGCTGGTGACGTAAGGAAGGGAAGGATGTTTTCAGTCCAAGTGGATACAACCCAATATCTAACATCCAAGGACCAGTGTGCAGTAGTCCTGAGGTATGTAACTGATGTTGTCCATGAGAGGCTTATAGCTGTTATTGATTGCGAGTCTTCGACCAGGCCCACTTTGTGGGGCTGGTGAAATAAACTCTGGAGAAAGTAGACACTGACATCAAGAAAAACACTGGTACACTCGACCGATGGAGCTGCTAAAATGCAGGGGTAGGACTTTCTACATTGCTCACTGGAGAGACTCCCAACCAAGTCAACATATGGTGTTACGCACATGTTCTCAGTTTTGTGTTAACAAACACTACTGGAGTCGTTGTGTCAAGTGCACTACTCTTCTCACAGCTAAATGATATAGCAGTTTTCATCCAGGAGTCATACAAACTATGAATCTGAAAACAGCCTAAGAGAGTGTTCCAGGGACTTTGACTGTGTTAAGAAAGCAGCAGATGGGTTTGTGGAGGGGGCAAATGGCATTCTACAGGAGCAAAATGAGTGTGATGTTGCAGCTGAGACTCCTCTCCCAGAGAAACGAGGACAGAAAAAGAAAGCCATGCCAGGTGAACAGGTGCAAGATGAGGCCATTTCAGATGCTGAGACAGAATACAAGATCAAAGTCCACAATGTTATCCTTGACACTGTCACAGACAGCATTCATCTTCGATATACAGCTAGTGCAGTGCTCTGCTCACATTTTGCCAATGGACTGTCAGAGGCTTGGACCTGGGAGAATAGGTTATTATTGTATGGACCCAAAAAGCAGTAGGAAG
The DNA here is from genome assembly GCA_900302535.1 of Neoniphon sammara. Taxonomy (NCBI): domain Eukaryota; kingdom Metazoa; phylum Chordata; class Actinopteri; order Holocentriformes; family Holocentridae; genus Neoniphon; species Neoniphon sammara. The sequence continues at coordinate 14,397 of OMKZ01055408.1, read as the reverse complement.
AACAGAAAAGATGGAGTGGAAAGGGGGAGAGACAAAAAAGGAAAGCCCTTGAAAAAGATTGGCAAAATGCACAAAAATATCACATATATTCAGAGCCCCAAGCGTAGAAAAACGGCAGCGCCAGTCAAGAGACAATGTTGCAGTAGCAAATAAGTTAACACTATCTAGAAGATATTTTCACAAGAGGCTTTGGGACAAACTGGGCAGCCCATAACGTAATTCAGCTGAATCAAAACATTTCCTCTTTTGCTTACCGAATTCATGCCACTGAAAAGGTCCCCTGACCCTACATGAGCTGTGTGGACAAAGTTGGTTGGCTCACCAATCATACTCCTGTCAATACGCCTCCGTCGCTTCTGCAGAGGGAAACAGGGAAAAGTTAAAATTTAGTATCCTCTGATCTAAATAGCTATGTAAACCATTTGTAATCACAAGGGTACAAGGGCAGGAGAAATGCATATGCACACACACAAAATTTTAAACACCATATGTTTTTCATATGTGTAAGGACATTTCAGAGACACAATACCCACAAACAATTGGTAATGTTTTTCCAATACAGAGCGAATGACTTGTTTTACATATGTATGCTATGCACATAGCTGGGGTGAATGAAACAAATGCCAGGTGTGAGTCCTTTAGTTATGTTAAGATTAAAGTGTGTGTAGACAAGAAAATTCTTTTCACCTCAAGACACACCTCTCCAACTCCAACATCAAACTCATGCCTAAACAAGAAGTTTTTTATTTTTTTATTTTTTTTAATAACGGCACATGAAAAGCCTATGAGATACAGAAAACTACTACAGTGTATGACTACATAGGCAATATAGTAGAGGAAATGTTGTCGGTCTTCAAGACTGAATTTACATCCTTCAGCCCCAGTTTGTGCATCAAACTGGGGCTAAAATGGTTCTGTGACTTAGAATAAAAATTCTGGAATACTGTAGTACCTTGAAGCAACACACTGTGGCATTAGACAAGGGGGAGCAGCTGCTTCTATGCTGCTTCTCTCCTATAGAGAGAAGCAGCCAATACAGAACCAAATACAGAGATGTACAAAATTAGTAAATACAATTTATAATGAATTAAATACTACAAGTTAGTTGACTATTTTTTTCCATTTCTTGACTAATACTGAAATCAGTAAATAGACCCGACTCTCCAATGCAGAGCTATATCCTGCACCATAGAACGCTCCTGCAACAGTTCAGTGGAGAAGTACAAACCAACCGGGGGTCCAAGCACTAAAGAATTTGACCATTATGTGGTGCCACTTGGCTGATTTGCAACATATGTTGCACATATCCTCAGACTGACCTCATGACAAGTTAGCATGCCAAGTTTGGTGTCAATGGGACAGGTTGTTACGTAGTTAGGGCATTATATGTAATTATGTATGATAGTTATGTTTGTTGGCACATGGCATCCTGGTTGTTTTGGAATTTTCAAATTCCTGTGATAACTTTTCGTCCATATGGTCCAATGATGCTTCACATAAAGTTCAATGAAAATCACTGGCGTATAACCTTTATGTTTCGGGTCCATTTTTTAACAATGACAAAACAGCAAAAATCAAGATGGCAGAAACCATTGGTCTTGGAAGCAAAATTGTACCAATTATCTCAATGTGGTGACTTGTCTGAATCTTCTCCGAAAATCTCAGTACATCAAACAAGTGGAGAAATACGTGCATTTTTGCTGGACCACCCGAGTGGGACTGGTCAAGAGCTGGAGGTCACTCAAGGATGGACTTTGTGTGTCTATAGACACACAAAGAGTAAAAGTATAGAATTAAGAGTATATAAGTGGGACTTTCTGAAACAAGCAAACTAATTACTTCAAATGTGAAAAGTGAAAAGAGGGGCCACTCACCGGTTGAGGCTGCTCTGTGATACAGCAGTTGAAGCACAACCAGAACTCGCTCATTATTTAGTGGATAATCCTTTAATGTTCCTGATTCTTGAAGTCCTCCGTCAGATAGAAATAAAGATACTCAAAATGTGAGCAGGGGAGATTATCATCCAGGGCAAAAGTCCCTGTTTTATGGTGGGATTAGGGGTTGACAGGGGTTGATGCTGGTCTGAAGTCCAAGTGACCGTGAAGGAATGAAGGTGATGTCCTTCAGGTCTCAGAGTGTAGAGGCAGTCGGTCAGTCAACTAACTGCACCTGGAATAAAGGAGAGGCAATGGACACAGAGAAAGAGAGAATAAATGAGTGTTCATGTGCACCCTATTGCCAACCATGTAATTAAAAAGCATGAACAGCATATGCATTTACAAATCTTATGTAAAAATAAAAATAAAAAAGGTCTCCTACTGAGTGAAAATTGGGAACCTGTAATGTTTATGTAAACACACCATTGTAAGTAATTATGCTGGAGATGAACCTACACCTGTTCATCATCTTAATGAGAAACAATGAGTTCATCCACACTGTATTTGGGCTCACATAAGTAGCCACAAATATCTGACTGCAAAAGAACATCATAAAAGCAATTTCCATCCACATGCTCCATGGTATTAGTGTATTCCATTGTTTTTCAGACTCGCTGCTTCCACCACTCCCAAGCGGTGCATGAATTGATTAGTGCATGAATGTACCCAAGGCACTATAGTTCTGAAAGATTCTTCCAGTGGCCAGATAATTAAATTTGTGTCATCTGGTGCAGATTTCTAGGTTAAGATGTTGAGGGTTTTTTTTTTTTGTTTAAAAACAAAAACATGAAATGCTACCATTTTATGTTAGCTTAGCATAAAGACTTGAAGTGTACAGGAGTCATTAGCCTAGTTCCATCAAAGTGAAAAAATAAACCTTACAGCAACTCCGCAGCTGTCTTATTTACACAATGTATGATATGCATTTGAAATACACTTTAAAAATGCGTAATTTTAGGAGAAGTTAGATGGTAGCAACTATAACCACTGAACACATGTATCCTGTCTACTTAACTACCTTCAGCAGTACATGGACCACTGCACTAAAAGGAAGGACCATCTAACTTCTCATAAAACATCTCATTTTAGGAGGCTATAGGCTTGTTAAGTTCAGTATAAAACATAGAAGGCAGACAGAGACAACATGAATCACAGCAACAGTACACTATATGCCATTTGGTGGTCCCTTTTATTGAAGGGTCTTACAGTAGCCTGAGTGCATACACTTATAGTAAGGGTGAACCCAGAGGGAACTGAACTCAAAAAAGTAATATTATTGGTTATGGATTTTGGATATTACTTTTTAGTGACTGGATAAAATAGTTGTCTGCGTCTCTTTCATTCCTGCTTATAAAGCAGGTCTTCACAATATTGATCTTCAGTCTGGCAGTGAAGTGTGTGCACGATGTATTATGAAAGATGCCCTGCAATGTTCTCAGTTTCACACCAGTCAGCAAGATACATGCACACAGTCAAGGCCAGGAGCAACTAAACAATAGTGGAGGAGAACCAAACAATCTTCCTTCTTGATCTAGGTACATGGATTTCATTGCAGCAACATTCCACACAGTGCTGTGGATCAAATACAACCAGTGAATTCAGGCAAAAAACCTTAGACCTGTGATGAAGGTTCTGGATGGAAATGCAGTTTAATGAATGATAAACAAGTCAATTCACCACAACCAAAACAACATGTGGCACAATGAAAATTTATTTCATACTGCACCAGAACCATTTTATGAATCACTCCAACTCACATTTTATGAATCACTCCAAAAAGTCAAATATGCACGCCAGAACAAAACATGTATGTCAAGAGATGAGAAGAAACAACCACTCTAACCTCTCCAAAGGGAAACAAAATAAAGTGCACCAGGTTACATAGACTTTAGTACCTTTAGTCTCTCAAGCCACACATGTTGGCTCCCTCAATTTCCAAATGCTTCTGCCTAACAGTCTGTACTTCGGAAGGCCCCAGCAAGATGGCGGCAGTGCCACAAGTTCTGTAATTAAAAAGTCTCCTGACACACAGAGCGATGTGACCTCGGGAGCTGACATGTCACTTTACTTGCTGCCATGCTGACTGGCTAGCTTTTTTGTTTACATTCTACTTGGCTGTACCATGGATATATGATAGCTACAATGCTGGTTTCGCTGCACTGTCTTCTGTTCTAAGTGGCTGGGATCCCGTCTGGAAAATTCTGCTATGCCAAGATAATTAGGGTGATTGCTGTCAAGCAATCACACTATTGTAATCCGACTTTTTCTTTTCTTCTTCTTATTATGTTCCTGCTGCATTGCAGATGCAGCGAACATATTATTATTGCTCATACATATTCTTCTTTATTTATTCTTCTTCCGTAAAATTTCAGCACGCTACTTGTCCCGCAGCTTTGAAGAAACCCTGGCACATGATACATCAAAACTTGTGGTTCGATCGGGAATGGTGTGCTATGACTTTTCTAAGCGATTCACGTAACCATGGCAACAAAAATCGCAAAAAAATGCGAAAAATTTCCCATAGAGAATGAATGGGAAGGCCTCGCAAAAGCGATCAAACCCACCCCACTTTGGAGCCACATGGTCGCATCATACTTTCACATACAAACATTCTTGAAAGTTGATACGGCTCACAAGACCGAAGGCTACATGGAAATCTGATCAGTATTTTGATATCTTCTACAGTTTTTTGGATATAGTGATTTACGTTTTATGCTGTTTTTTGACGGTTTCAGATTTTATAATGGGTGTGTATTGCATGGAATGTTCACAGCTAGAGTGTGTCACATGACCCACACTCTAGCTCTGCCATCTCTGAAAATTCTCCCAAAAAAACTCAAACAACCTCTTGAATTTCCCACACTTTCCAACCTTCATGAAATATTTCTAGATAAAAACATAGAGAAATGTGTCCTCTGTCACCCAGTGGTGCTCTCATTGTGATAAGACTCACGGTTTTTGAATTATTGGCTTCTGTGTGCAGATTATGCTGACCAAAACTCCCACAGACTGCCATGTTAAACTGAACTCTTAAGTTCTCGTCAAAAACAGAAATGATGGGAGTTTTTAAATTGCGATTTCCGACAAACCAGATATACCAGATATCAAAATATAACGCGCAACACATCAAGTCTGAAGGCTTCTGACCCGTGACATGTTTCAAATTTGTTTCTACATTGAAGTATGATGAGTCAATGTGGCTCCAACAATGGGTGGTTTGGATCACTTTTGTGACTAGTATTGCCTTATGAGCTGCTATCTGTGTGGACATGGACATGCCTGGACATGCCTGTTATCTACTGGACCTATAACCAGGGACAATAGGGACATAAGGAGGAGCATAAACTAATTGATACAGAGGCAGGCAGGGACCAAGTGCAGCACCCATGTAGCACCCTAGCAAAGTCCCAGAGCACCCTAGCAACCGCCTAGCAACCAACCAGAACACCATTGCAACCGCCTTGCGACACCCTAGCAACCATCCACAATGCCATAGCAACTGCTATGCAACACCATAGCAAGCACCCAGAACACCATAGCAACCGCTATGCAACTGCCTAGCAACAGCCTAGCAACCACCAAGAACACTGTACCAACTGCCTGGCAACACCCTAGCAACCATCCACAAAAACATAGCAATGAAAGAGAATCAAAGAAACAGTGTTTATTTTTACTGTCCTAACAGCATGTATCAACAAAAATTGCTTGACGGCAATCACCCGCATTTTCTTCAGGAAATGCAACTTTCTAGTTTTAGCTACTGTTTGCCTGTCTGCTAAATCAGAACCACCACCGTTTAAATCTATCGTCATGATATCTTCCTGCTGTGAGTCGTGTTAATTTGATAGAAAGTGTTAACGGAATGCTTTGTGGACGTGCTGGCTAACTTCAGCTAGGCAGGAAGCATTCTGCCGACCAGCCTGCTGCGAACTTCAGCTATATGCAGCACTTGGCTGTATGAATGACCGCTTTTCAAGTCAAAGTTATGTAAAACAGAGGTCTGCTGCTCCTCCAATTACATTCCCAAAAATGTTCACACAGTGGCAGAATCCATGAAGCGACAGAGTAAACGGAGTATGTTTGTCCTTGCTGGCTTCTGTTGGCTCAGCGCTCAGTTCATGCCACTATCTATAATAAACTCTGTAATATAAAGTTTTTAAATTGTAGAGCAGTAATCAGGGCAGTCACTGTCCCCCTCTAGTGCTCAAAAAAAATGTTTTAGTTATTCACTGGAATGCATTTGTGTTGGTATCCTGCATCCTGTATGCTGTGGCATGTGGTATGGATTGTCATTTTATTTAGGCCTGTGGTGTGATGTAACCCAGGTCTGGTATGGCATTTAATCACTGCCAAAATTCACGCGCGTGCACGTAATACCAGTGCACAGAATAGTATCCGCAAGCGGAAAAGCATCCTCGTAAGGAAGCATTTCTGATCTGCAAGCGCACAGAACAGTATTTGCGAGCGGAAAAGCATCCTCACGAGGAAGCATTTCTGCTCTGTGTGCGCAAATATGGTCTCGCGAGCACAGGAATGTGGCGAGCGCGCACTCCACCCTACCTGCTTGCTCGCAACTGCTCAACACTCGCTCGCAATGTCAAATTGACTTTTGTCACTGTAGAGGCGGGGATGGAACGGACACTGACGGATGTCTCCGCTACTTTGATTGGTCACTTTGATTACTGACCCTGAGCTTTGATTGTCTGTTTTGGTTGATCGCTGACACAGTCCATGACAGGCAGCTGCCTGAGGGAACAACATGGGGCCAACATGTCGGAGCAAGTAAGTTTTACGCCAAAGTAAAATCTTTTGGAGGTACTAATTTAATATTGCTTGAATGTAATGTTACTGGTTTGGTTCACTGTATGCACTGTAATACTCTGTTATCGCTAGCTCAATATTTGATGTTAGAAAAGCTAATATAACTTCGCTAAAGATAGCCACAGGCCTCAAGTTACTGCTAACGTAGCTAGCTAACATTAACCCTTATTAACTTAAAACCGAAAATCTCAACCAACTCTGTGACCCACACTGGCAATATATAGCTAACTCTAAGTTATAACCTAGCCTGAGTAGTGGGGCAACAAACTAGCGAGATTGCAAAAATGCGATCCCATCTATCATCTGCATGTACACTTTGAACAGTTTAACGTTACTGTGAACGACCAGATTAAGGTAAGGACAGGGTCCTGGTTTATCCGGCCAGCACAGCCCTGGTACATGAAGTGTGTCCTGGCCGGGACACAGAATTGTGTAACGTCACGTATGTCCACGGTTGAGCTCACGTTCTCAGAGAACAGTGGATCTGACTCACACATAAACATCACTGCATAAACACTAAATTTCGACCATAATAGGCTTACTGTCAGTTTGTCAATTTACCGAGCAACAAAGCCCTGGTTGAACCCCCGCTATGGTGCTAACCTACCCTAATTGAACTTCACAGCCCTCTATATATTTGTTATAGAAAGGTGTTTACATATCTTTAAGTAACATGTCTTAATGCCCTGGCCACTTACAAAGCTGGTACACCTGCCACACACAGCAACAGCACTGTCATGAAAAGGCTCAAGTGTTGATCCCCTCTCATGACCTTATATATTTGTGACATAGGAATTATTGTAAACATAAAAAACAGTGACCCACTATTTACTGTTAATTTTATCTTTTCCATTTCCTCTGGTATTTATCACTTAAAATCATTTATTTCCCTCCCATAGCCATGTTGTGGTGCCCAGAGAGCAGCAGAGACCCTGGAGGGGGGGAGATAGCACAAAGCAGGGAATGATGATGAGGAGGGATTCCATCCCTATTGTTGGCAAAATGATCAAAATGCATCCATTGTTAACCTGCCACCCCCACTCTATCCCTCTAGTAGCGGAGAGAATATACAGGGGCAGAGGGGTTGTGTAGTTGAATATGTTAGTCTAGTCTGCCCTACTCATTGATCCTTTATCTAAGTGAGGTTTGTACAAGTTAGAAACCAAGGTTCTGACCATGGCTCTGAAATATCAGTAACCTAACTGTGTTGTGTATTGATAAATTCATGGCGCTGTAGTAGTAGAGATTTGTAATTGCAAATGTAATTGTAGCTTATATAGTCTATAGCGTGTCACCTTCATGATCAAGGATAAACCAAATATCTATAGTAAAAACAGTCACACTATTTTACGGTACACTAATTAGATGTAATTAGCACATCCTTTGTATCAAATTGGACAGAAATTAGAAATATGTCCTAAATTAGATGGTAAACTAACACAACTATATTATATTTCACCAAATTACAGGCTAATTATAAACCGTATACAATGCCGTATTAGACCTAAAATATACTACCCAAATTAGGCACAGTACTACAATGTCACTATCAGACCCCAAATATACTTCAGTGACACTATGGAAGCTGTCAGGACAATGCATCTGTATGTTCCATTCTTAGACCCTTGTTAGGGTAATTTGCTACTCATTTCAACGAAACTGTACTGTAAACTAAAGTCAAATCATCTCTCTGCTAGCTGAGACTCAGAAGAGGCTCAAAAAAGGAGAAGGGTCTGGCTGCAGCCTTGGAGTCGCAGCGGGAGGCATCCACAGCAAGAGGAGGTTTGTTTCTCTGTGTTGAACACATTAAAAGTTTATAGCTAGGCCCATTCCGAACCCTAACCATAACCATAACCATAATCCCAACCATAACCTCCTTTCCCAACAAATGTAGCCACGTAGTGTTTTAATGCAGGGAAAAAAAGAATACTCTCAATTGGGATGCCACTCGCTGTGGCTAGAAAAGCGGCACCAGGGCTGCAGCTAGACAGTACTGCGAGAGAAAAGAGAACAGTCCAGGTATCACAGTTGGCTATAATTCGCTTTTTGTTCTAGGCCCTTCCTGTGACCCTGAAGTAAAACATGATGTCACAATAAAAGTGTGAGCAGACAGTAAACTTTTAGATAACAGAACAGTGCAGAACAGAGCATTGACCAGTCAGAGGCTATATCCTTATACGTTCGTGTGATCTATCGATTGACATGCATATCCATTAAACAATAATTATTCCGGGGCAACAGTATGATGACACCTAAATCAGATAGGTCTCAGAGCCAGCCAGGTCCCAGCTGTTATCAGAAGTGGGATTCTACAAGGCAGTGTTGTTGTCGCTGTTACATATTAATGATATGATATGCACTGCAAGCATCATGTTGTGCAAAATACAGCATTAAAACTGAGGTAATAGCCTGTTTCTGTTTAACTTCAGTATGTTTGAGTAGGTCAGGGGACCTCTGCTGGTCATTTCTGGAAGCGAACAAAATGGGACAGTCCAGGGTGTAGAGGGATGCGTCAAATAGCAAAGATATGGTTTTGCTTTAGTTTACGGTACAGTTTTCTTCTAATGAGCAGCAAATTACCCTGTAATAAGGTGAAACTATGTTAAATAAAACCCAATAATAAATGTCCTTTCCTCCTAACACTAGTAGTAGGTAATCTAATAGTTATATTTGTTTATTTATTGATTTGTTGATTTATTGAATTTTTTAACTTAAAGCGACACACGCGATGACGCGATGGATGCTTCATTGCGTCACGCTTATCGCCCCAAATCGCGTCACCCAAAGCAACATCGCGTGTCATCGCGCCATTTACATTGTGAATGGAAACTTGAGGCGTTCATTGTCTCCATCGCGTTTGGTGTGAACGCACGGTTATGCAAACTATGAATGTTGAGAGCAACATGGGGGTTGCGACTGCTCAAACAATCATACGTAAGAATCATGTAACACTTCCAGCAGGTGGTGGTGCAAGGCTACGGATTGGCAGCCGCACAGTGGTAACGTGTTACACATTTTTAGTGTTTGCAATGTATTTTTAGATAAGCCCTTTCACGTCGATTGATTGTACAAGTGCCCTTTTTTGGTCACTGGCCCTGTAAAACGTCACAAACAAAATGAGTGCTGGTGAAAATCGACTCAAGTACTCACCGCAGTTCCTGCGACAATTCAGACAACGGATTGTTGAAATGGTGCGGAGTCTTGGATTGAAGCATACCAGATGTCGTCCGAGAGGTACAACGGGAGGTCAAGCCAAGCGTAGAATTATCTCCATTGTGGGACATAGGCCAAATAAAGTGCCATGAACGCGATGTTGCTCCTGTCCGTGTGCCTATCAAAAACACTCCGCTGACGCCAACGCTGCCAAATGTTTTCCTGTGTAATGCTCGGTCCTTAACAAAAAAGGTGGATGAGCTTGAGCTGATGGTGTACAAAAACAAAGTTGACATCACCTGTATCACAGAAACCTGGGCCCACTCGAATATCCCAGATGAATCGATGAATATTCAAGACTATTAGTTGTTCAGGAGAGACCGGTGCCTCGACAAGGAAAGGAGAGGCAGGAGTGTGGCCACGTACGTACATCAAAGACTTCAAGTCAAACGCTGCACAGGTTTGGAAACAGCTGATATAGAGTGCATGTGACTGCAAATATGACCCGTTAGGCTTCCAAGTTCTGTGACAACGTTGATTTTTGGTACCCTTTACTATCCACCATGGGCAAATGAAAAGGAGCTGCAGCAGAAGGTGTTGAATTATCTAATCAGCACTCTGGATACCATCAAAGCAGCATCTCCACAAATGGGATTGGTTTTATGTGGAGATTTTAATAAATTGCCCATAAAAATGCTAAAAAACTGTCACCCAGAGATAAAACAGGTGGTAAAGGACAATACTCGTGGCAGTTCAATTTTAGATCTAATTATCACAAATCTCCACAGTTACAACAAAACACCCACTGTTCTTGCCCCAGTTGGATCCAGTGATCACAATTGTGTGATGTTTTCTCCAAAGGAGGAACAGCAGAAAAAGCCTGAAATGAAAAGAACAATGAGAAGATCTGGTGGTGCTGAGAGGAGGCAGGCACTCACCATGTGTTTGGCACATATGGACTG
>OMKZ01055407.1:0-14240 GCA_900302535.1 Neoniphon sammara | reverse complement strand
TAGGTGGTTGCTATGGTGTTCTGGATGGTTGCTAGGGCATTGCTAGGCAGTTGCTATGGTATTTTGGGTGGTTGCTAGGTCATTGCTAGGTGGTTGCTATGGTGTTCTTGGGTGGTTTGCTAGGGCATTGCTATGGTGTTCTGGTTGGTTGCTAGGGCGTTGCTAGGCAGTTGCTATGGTGTTCTGTGTGGTTGCTAGGGTGGTCTGGGTGGGTGTCAGGGTGCTGCAGTGGGTGCTAGGCTGTGCTCATAGAGGGCATTAGGAGAGACAGAGAGCTGCGTGTGTATTTGGTTCCCAGCCTGCGTCTGTGGAAATTAGTTATGCTCCCTTGCTGCTTCCGAACATTCCGCCATTCATTTTCTATGGGGCAAAAAATCGCAGTTTTTCTGGAATTGCGAAAAATCAGTGCATCAGATCGCTTAGCTATATATATGCAAGCACACCTCACCGAATCGGGCTGGATGTTTAACAGTTCGTTTGGCGCCGATAGCTCAAAAACTGCGGGAGGAGATTCGTGCAGAAAATCAGCCAGAAGAAGAAGAAGAAGAAGAAAAAGAAAAAGAAAAGGTCGGATTACAATAGTGTGATTGTTTGACAGCAATCACCCTAAAAATAGCTGTAGGAAGTGGTCACTCTGAGGGTCCAAGAGCTCTGTAAGAAAGTTGTAGATCATGAGCTTCCGCATCATATGGCACCATCATGAGTTTCTGGACCAATCAGAGTAAATTTGAAGCATTTGAAAGTCATAACTTGTATCATAATGCAGTGCCCTTCTAAGCTGATTTACGACAAATGTTGCACTTGTCCTCAGAGTGTCAAGACGAGTTTGCATACCAAGTTTGGTGTCAATGGGACAAGCTGTTACATAGTTAGGGCACTACAAGCGGTAGGCATGCTCGGCACTCCTGGACAGCCTGGAAGGATCTTCCCTATCTCTGTGGTCAGGGGTGTCCTGGGAGTGAAATTCAGCCCAGGAGAGTGGTTTGGAGAGGTCTTTTATCCAATTGCCCGAAAGATGCAAGCGGGACCTGTAATTTTAACACGAATACGGTATTTGTAGTATAAAGAGAATCTAATAATGCTGAAGATCTTCAAGACACTTTAGAATGGGTGGCTGACACCTGCCTCCTCAGTTTGTATCCTATAAGCATGTCACCACTTCACTGAATCAAAACAAGACCAGACCAGGGAAGCCTGCAAGCGTAACACAGAACACTGCCAACTACTGCAAACTGCTAACTTGTACAAAATGTCATTCGTCCATTCAGTCATTTTTAAAGCTGCTTATCCTGGTAAGGGGCACAGGGGGCAATGCCCTGCAATAGATTGGCGACCCTGGACAGGTTGCCAGTCCATTGCGGGGGTGGGGGTGGCATCCGTAGCTATGACCCTTGAAAAGATAACAAGCCAGCAATTGTAAGACAAACACACTATTAATCTGGGAGAATAGGACCCTGTAGCAGCAGCATCTGAATAGTAGACTATTGTTAACCTGTCGTGTCCATGCTGCTGGGTCCCACCTCGTCTCTGGCCTGGCTGACAGTGGCCACGGTAACTTTGGCCCCTCCACCATGGAAAAGGTCTGTTAATTTTACGCATTTGGCTGCATCCTGCACCAACATTTTCCTCTTCTTAGCCCTTAACTTTACAGCTCAACCCATTTCTTTTTCCAGCTTCTTTCATTTTATTATTTTTGCTAAATTAGCCTCCTCTTCTTTCTTTCTTACTTCTTATAAAGTAGGCTACATAGTACATGCACGAATTTAGCAGGAAAACTTCCAAACTTCACAGTGTAATGACTGAGCCAGTCACATTTCAATAAAAATGAGGATCAGTCCAAATTGGGAGGGGCCGCTCATACCCCCTCTTAATATTGAAAGTATTAGATTGGCCCAGTCTTACGGGCAGTGTTCGACTTTGTGCTGCCCGTGCTGGAATGGACCAGTCGTTTGGGAGTCCTCCCCAAGCCCCCAATGGCCAGCCCGCCCCTATCTGTGGCCCTTCCCGAGATTTCTTCCATTTTTTTCCCTATGAGCTTCTGGGGTTTTGTGGAAGTTTTATCTTGCCTATCTATGAGAGTTCAGGTCGTTTTGTTTTCTATGAACTGTGGGCTTGTAAAGCCTTTTGAGATTGCAACAGTGATTAAGGGTTCAGCCCATGACCTTCCCACTTCAGGACCATTTTCAACAATCACAAATAGCAAAAATTTAAGATAGCTGACACTACTGGTCCAAGAAGCAAAATTCCACCAAATGGTGATCCACCAAATAGATTAGGAGAAATGCCCCTCTGAACCTAAATGTTGACTGACCGTCCGACTGACTGACTAGGCCCCCGCTTACCAGCGGAGACAAAGTTTGGTGTCAATACAACAGCCTGACAGAAATTCCCAAACCTTTTGTTGCTATTAATCATTTAGACCCAGATAGAGGGAAAAATAGGGCCCACCTTCAAAAATACTGGAATTACCCTTTAGGTATAAAGTAGGCTGTCCTGGTGGTTGAAAATATCTGTCTGTATTTCTGTGGACTACACATTCAGGCAAGGCAGAAGAACTCCAGTTTTGTTTTCCACCACTTTTGTTCAAGCTTTCTACAGGACTGTTTGCACTTCTAGTGCCTGTGAACCATGGTGCTGGGATAGTCTGAAAGTAGATGACTGTGTTACCGTGGGACTTGGAAGCTGCGGGTGGGATAAAAAAGTCTTTGGAGGAATCCCACAAAATGGCAATAACTGAATAGAATAAAAGCTGTCCCTCTCTCTCTGCCAAAGAGGTAACAAGAGGTAACACTGGATTATGCGATTGCCCCCATTTGTCCATCTGCCCGTTCATCCTTCAGCAATATGACTCAAAAAGTACTAGATGGATTTGCCCGAAATTTGGTGGTAAGGTTTGTCATGGGTCAGCAAAGAAGTGTTCTTTTCAGGTCAATCTGCCTCAAGGGGGTGTGGGAATGGGCGGGGCTTAACACAAACAAGGCTGTAGTTTCCAAACACATTCACATAACATCATGAAACCCAATGAGGAGGTTGGCTATGGGCCAAGGCAGCAATGACCAAGGTTCTACACTCACTAGCCGAAAGGGGCGTGTCCTATGACAGCAACCCTAAAACTGACTTTGACTGATAGCCCTATTATCTAATGGAGCACATCTTGACTTGATTGGCTAGGGTGTAGCCTGGGATTCACCTTTGCATATTACAAAACTGACTCAGATCGGACTTGGGCATTGGGACACCATGGTGCTTTGCATTGGATGTGCTTGTGTTAGCAATTACTCCTAGTATCACTGTAGTTCCTAGGCTTGTAAACAAATGTAGATCATATCTTAGGTAACCAAAATGCTCAATTTGACACATTTGAATTGATTTGGACACAAAAAATAGGATACCAAAGTGCATGCAAATTTCCTTGTGTTCCGTGTTACAACTCCATTAGTAACTGTAGATGATAAAAAGAAGAGCCAAATGATGAAAATTAATGGTACAATGCATGTTCATTTATGGTTGCGTGATGTAAAATATGAAAGTGCGATTGGCTATGATTAATTTTCTGTTAAAAAATAATTGCTAGCTCTAGCATTCTAGCAAAACTTGATGAGATGCTGGCTGGTAAAATTGCGCGAAGTCAATTACTAGTCCCTTAGCCTATACTATTTGACACATACATTTATACTTCACACAAATACTATTTTGCAGGTAAAGACCGCAGAGCACACGAAAAGCTGTATTGTATGTCATATGAATCTGTATGATTCTATCATGCATTTGAGTTGTACTATGTTGTTCAAACATTGGCTTTTAAAGGGGTACTCCATATGTTTTGGGCAAAACACCCCTTTTCCAACCTATCCAGACTCAGACAAGATGTTCGATACCATTTCCATCTCTGCATGTCCACCAGTTTGGTTCCGATGGGTAGCATTTGATATTAGCTTAGCGTAAAGACTTGAAGTCTACAGGATTCATTAGCCTGGCTCCATCAAAGTAAAAACCTTACAGCAACTCTGAAGAAGTCTTATTTACACAATGAATCGTGTATTTGAGATACACGTCTTGTTGGAATTTTTTTTTTTAAATGAGGGTTATTTTAGGAGAAATTAGATGGCAGGAACTATAGATGGTAGGAACTATAACTTATAGTTTAATGGAGCTAGGCTAATGACTCCTGTAGACTTCAAGTCTTTATGCTAAGCTAACATGAAATGCTACTCATAGGAACTGAACCAGTGGACGTACAGAGGTGAAAATGGTATTGAACATCTTGTCTCAGTGTGGGTAAGTTGGAAAACGTTGGAGTATAAAACACACCAGTGGAATTTGGTCATTAATAAGCTTGCTTTTGTTGCTAGTTATTTTGGATTCATGTGTTATATTTGTTTTTGTCAGTATTTAATATTTTATATATAATGTAGATAGATACCTGTACTATTTTGTTCATTGGTGTTACTTGTTTATTCAACTCTCTTTGCTAATAAATTCCAAAGTTACAAGCCTATAAGTCTAGGTCCAATTAATTGGTTACCAGCTTTATTCCTCTCCAAAATATTGTTATTACATCCACTTTCAGTTGACCTCTAGTCAGTACTAGTTTGTGCTGTTTTTACACAGATCAATAGCTTTGTTTACACTGGGAACACTGGGAATTCAGTAATAATGCCATCAGTATTTTCTGTTGAAGATCAGCGACTACATGGAGAGGAAGAAAAGGTTACACAAGAAGATCAAACTCGCCTGAGGCAAATCAATGGCTTCACTCACACACACACACACACACACACACACACACAAACAAACAAACAATGCAAAAATGGGAGCTCATATACACAGTCACACATGCATGCATTGTGTGCTGAGATAATAATGCATAAATGCAATAACCATGAACAGTGTTGTAGTGTGTGTGTGTGTGTGTGTGTGTGTGTTCATCCTCCCAACACTGGAGCCCAGAGCTGAGCCTCTCGTTAGCAAGCTGAGCTCCACTTATCAAAGTGGGACATATGAAACCGATGCCACTGCCACCGCAACCATTTAGCAGAATTACCATGGTGCCGTGGGAGGTGAATTAAGATGAGACCTTAATTACATGATTGTGCTGCCTTCAAGCAGTGGCTTCGTGGAGGTAGGGATTACTTTTTACCCCTCCTGATGGACCCTGACACCTCATGTATGCTAGCTTTAGCTGACATCTGTTTAATAGCCATAAAAGTCATTCGGCTTGTTACAGCTGGAAGTTGAAACAGAGGCAGTTAGAAAGAGGTGTGGGTGCATGGGAGAGGAGGAATATTTAAGGCTGGCTCTGTGATGGTCCTGATAGGACTGTAAGACCTGCAGGCTACATCTGATATTCATGGGCTTTCTGTCTCTGGCTCAGCAGTAAGCCTTGAGGGTCGTTCTAAAATTAAGCTCAGGCTCAAAATGACGATGAGATGAAAGAGAGCTATCCAGTGCACAGAGTTTGAATTACAGTCAAATAGCACAATATAGTTTATTACTCATTTTAGTTAATGTACTACAACTAACCCAGCACTAGTAGAACAGGACATTTATTATATACCTACACTGTAATATTAATAAAAAGCCCGATCCAAGAGTATTGAGAATGTGAAAAACATCAGGAAGCTACGTCTAGTTCTGTCCTGTTAGATCAGGGTCAATGTGCCCCCTTCTTTGGCAGCTCTGGACAGCCAAAAGCGCAGTGCAAGCTTCATTAACATATCACACCATCTGGATCATATAAACAAGAAAAGGACAAATCTGGATTTGAAACCTCTCCTCCAGCACATGAGGCATTATGCAGCTGAATGGCACTGTGGGCTCCATGGAGGTGGGACTTCACTGTAGATTTCAGACCTCAGTCAGTATTTAGCTCTGATTGGCTCTGTGACTTGCCATGTTACACTGGAGCAACATGAGTGGCTGCACGGGTTGCCAGATCACTGCAGGGCAGCACAATTGGCTCAACAGGCTGCCAGATAACAGCGGGCATAGAGAGGTCCGGGCGGAGAGCGCAAGCTAAAAATTTACCACTGAAGTCTCAGACACACAAGAGCCACCTACAGGCTGTGATTTCTCTCCAAAAAAAAAAAAAAAAACACGACTGCAAAAAGCAGTAGGTTTGTTTTTCAAATATGGAGGTGGGGAAAACGAGGCAAAAAAAAAAAATTCCAAAAAGCATATAGCTTTCTTTTACATGAAAGCTATTCTCATCATCCACCCACTCCTCTGAGCTGCATCATGTCTTAGCTGAACGCAGCCTCCTCATTTCATCAGTGCAGTAATCCTTCTATCACTCCACCATGGAGCACAGTCTCCAGACACGTTTGCTCAATTTGACATCAAATTGCATTTGTTCATATATTTCAGGACACAAATTACATCAGCACTTCTAGTCTCCAGCTCCTCTGAGTGGTAAGCAATGCATTCAACAGCACATACTGGTGGGAGGCAAAATAAAAGCCACGTGCGAAATAAGGTGACAATACTTGATGTCATCAGTCTGCCTATTCCGCTGTGGTTTGATAGGTATTAAATGTGCTCTCGTTGCAGGAAAAAAAAACAGCCGTGGAAACAGCCATGGGAAAAGCTGTCAGCGGTGGAATGGTGCCCTCCCTCCCCCTTCCCCAACCCCACATCCCCTCTGTTGAATTGGAGTGTGAAATATGACCAGGCGTTGCTTTATAACACACCTGCTGTTTAAACCGTCTGTCCCTCCAAATCCTGATCATCTCTTCTACCTCCTGTAACACTAACTCCTTTCCATTCCTCCCTCCTGATCTTCCCCCCGCTGACATCCTCATCATCTCTTCCTCCTCTCCAGGCAACATTTTCCTGTCCACCATGTCTTTTAATCACCTCACCTTTTCACTAGTCTCTCAAGCCAGACTATCCCTTCCACAATCTTCGAATGCTCCAAAGATAAGTCTGTAATTCAGCCCATCTTCCACCGGAAAAAAACTCTTCGTACCGGAAGAGTATTCGACCAATCACAACACAGTGTTAACACAAATGTATTCCCCTTGGAAAAGACAGCTAGCTAGCATGGATGATACGCTGACGAAACCAGTGAAAGAAGACACCAAAAGATGTAAAAGATATCTCTGCGGTGAGAAGGAACCTCGCTTGTCACAGAATGAATTTTGCAAAGTTACGAAAGAGTTGAATCGAAAATTTCTTTTCAAATTTCCATCTCTGCTCAGCAGAAATGGGAATGATTTCCAGTAAGAGATATTTACGCATCTGCACAGGGGATATGGAAGTGAGGAAATGACTGGATATCCGCCTTATTTTGCTACTTATTTTCAGCACCTCTGAAGTACAGACTGTTAGGTGGAAGCATTTGGAAATTGCGGGAGCCTACACGTCTGGCTTGAGAGACTACCTCTTCACAGGGCATATGCAGGTTTCAGATACGCAAATTTAGTAGTTTTTCAATGCTATCTGGAACCGAATTTAAGACAATTTAACAAACAAAATGAAGCAACAATAAACTAGCAAAATCAGCCTATTTACTACTGAAAATATCTTATAAAAGCTGTGAGACTATAAATGAGTGAAACAAGAAAAAGAAGACCACAAATGTTTAAGGACATGATGTCTAGCATGTTTGTCATATTGAATATTAACCCTGTTCCGTATTAATCTAAGAGTGCATATGCATGTGGGTCAAACTCATTGCAACCAACTGGAAGTGCACAACATAAGAACCTAAAACCAACACTACTGCTGGTCCCATTTGCATCATTTGGTGAAACTACGTAATTCATGGCATTTGTCTTATTTTGTTTGTCCTACTTTTGCTTCGGCTAAATATAACCGAATGTGAAGAATCTGTCAGTACTGTCACATTTTATAATTACATCAGAATCAAACTTAAAAATAAACTTACCTGCTGAAAACAGTGACTTCTATTTACCCTTAGAATTTTTAATGCTCTTTAATACTCTTAAATTAAAATGACTAGTCTTTTTCACACTTTTTTAAGCATACATCAACACCTTGAATTCATGTTACCCCATTACCCAATTTTAACCAAGCTGAACCTTTAATATCTTATCTTGTGCCCTGGTTAGTTGAAAGCAATAACAGTCAGGGGTTTGTCCCTGCGGTTCTTTGTCTGCTCTAGGGGATGCAGTGCAAGCAGACCACCATCTGATGTATAACAGCCACCCTGTCTGCAGGCACAGCATTCTGCACTTCAGTGTACAGCAAATTCAGTTCAGTCCAGATCTGTGATTTAGTGTGGCTTTACTCCCCCCACCCCCCCCCCCTTTTCCACAGTCCCACTTTCTCCTCATCAACATCTCAGGCGCTCACTTGCACAACTTTCCCTTTCACCTCCATCTCGCTGAGCTTTCCCTTCTCTTCTTTCTTGCTTCTTTTCTGCGCTGTTCCTCTCCCCCGGTTTCCCTATAGCTGCCCGTTGTCTTGTTTGCCCTCTCACCCGTTTCCATCTCCGTCCCCTCTCTTCCCGCTCGCCTCTCCCCTCTATCGCTCTTTCTCCTCGTTCCCGTTGAATGTAATAATGTTAATGTGATCTGCAGTGCATCCATAAAACACACTCTAATCTCCCTGGCTGTCTCTGGGAGTGCAGCTGAACCTGCTCAGCTATTTCTGGCTCCTCTATTCCTCATGTTTATAGTGCATCTCTTATGATTGTGCACCACTGAAGAGCTTATTACATTGTTGTTGTATGCGTCTGTTTTAATGCTGTTGTTTCTATGTATAGGTAGGTGCAGGGAGATGGTGATGCTTGGCTTGCTTTAAAATGGCAATACATTTTTTAGACAGTGGCATATATTTGCATTTCAGTACCTTGCTTCAGTCTTGACAATGTGTGAATTTTGGATTGTGAATTTTAATGCCCTTTTCACATCATCTTTAACAACTCCTTACAAAAATAAATGTTCAAGAAATAAACACATATACAGCACTGCAGTGGAAATAGTATCAATGTGACTAGCCTATAAATATGCATTGGCCCTACAGTGAATGCATCTCCATTTAGTCCTGCTGCCACACAGCACTTGTTCTTGATCCCATTTAACACCAGCATGTGTTACTTCTTCCTGGAGGCAAAGTAAACCTGCAGTCTCCATTCCTCGGCTAAAGTGGACACTGGACAATGGAATGCAGCATGGATCACACATCTAACGCCCTCAGGCAAGGCACTTAACCTGGTCTGACCCTCCAAAGCCTCAGCTAGATGAGGAGAGCGGCATCTGACAGACCAATAAATCACAGTATTAATAACTGCATCAGTGTGTGGACCAACAGGCCAATCCGTGGCTGTAGTAGCCATGCGTTTGACAAGCTGCTCAGGTCAGTTTGGCCACTGGAGCTCTGTCCCCCTAACACTCGTGAGGTCATGACTTTGAGATGCGAGTTTGCCACAGCACCCAGGGAGGATGTTGGCATTCTGCTCTGTGCAGGCGATGTCTGAACTCATTTCTCGATGGTTAATTTCAACCCTTAATCTCAAAGCAGCACAAGATTGTGTTTTTCTGCTTGGCACTAACCGAATGTCTTTCTCAATCTCTGTTCTTGTCTGTTCTTGTGTCCTCTTCGATGCATCTGACATTAAAATCCAAAAGCTATTGTACAGTTTCAAAATAAAAGAACGGAGAGGACGGAGAGGATGATAAAGAAGCTCTAACATAATTATTTACCAGCATAAATTATGAACGACATAGGACCAGATACTTGGCAGACAAGAATGAATGCAAAATCCCTATGATAACTAATCACTATGTCCAAACAGCACTATATAGTGCACTATACAGTTGAGTCTGTAGTATAATACACTGAAGTCTATAGTACAGTAAATAGTATAGTAGTCTGGAGCCTGTAACACAGAACTGGTTGAAACTGAATTGGAACTTCAAACCATAAAATTGTTTTCAGTTCTTCCATCCATTTCAACCAGTAAAGATTCTTCTTCTTTGGTCTAACTCACACTGTAAAGATGTTCACTGTTTCTCATCCATCTATCCATTCCATACCTGCTGATTCCTAATTAGCGTTGCAGGGGCCAGAGCCTTGGCTAGCATGCATAGGTCAACAACCTGGACAGGTCGCCAGTCTATGACAAGGCTAACATGCAGTTAAACGCAATCATATATGAGAAATTAAGAGTAATCAATTCACCTAATCTGCATGTCTTCGGACTGCAGGAGGTAACCCAAGCCAACCCAAGGCAGAACATCCAAACTGCAGACAGAAAGAGCCAGGCTGACAATCGCACCCAGGACCTTCTTGCTAACTATGGTGCACCACTTTTCGCCTTATCTAAAAAATACTACCGTAAAGATGTTCTCTCTGTTCTTCATCTAAAAACTGCAAAGACGGTCTCTATTTTTCCATTCTTGAGAAGGTCTTTCTCTCCAAGACAACTCGGGAGGAACATTCTCTACAAGGACACAAGCATTGGCTTGGACATCATGGATTTGCTAATTGCCTTAAAAGTCTGGGTATTTGTTTGGGTTTTACACGTGAAAATCTATGTCATACTATTTTCTATCTATGTTATACTATTGCCAAGATCAAGGTGTTTCATATTAGCTTCTTGGCTAAATCTGCCAGATGGAGCATGAGGTCATCATTATGAGGCATGACTGCTAATGGGGTGTGAGTGTAACAGATGTGCTGGAGAACACAGCGCTGGGCTCAGTATCAAGAGGAGTGTCTACAATACATGTGATTAAGGTTATTATCATTGCGCTGGGTGTGACTGAGTGCTGACGTACTTGGGCAGAGATTAATAGAGTGGGTGCTATTGAGCCCTGCTTTGCCCCCTGACCTCTCATGTTATTATCACTGTCAGAGCCAGATGAATAATTCATAGGCCATCTTAGTCCAGGAGGTCATGGCATGTTAACCATGCCACCACGCTCATTCTACTGATCATTCCCCTGTCTCCTGTTATCTTGCCCTCTCAAACACTCATTTATTTAATAGTCTTCACTGGTGAATGGGTAAGACGCTCTGAAGTTAGTACTGATGGTAGTTTTAAGGGGAAGTACAGAATGTCATATAAATGGCATATGGTGTTTTGACCTTGAGAGGCACTTCTCCATTTCCTTCACCCATGAGACTTGCTACCAACACCTAACAACTCACCTAGTCTTACAATCCATAGACATCAACAGCAAAAACATCCACAGCAATGCAGGCAATGCTGCCATGAATGTGCAAACCATTGTTGACAGCCACAGTCACAAGCAAGCTCATGGATTTTGCCAAATGGATGGGGCAGAAGAATATATTTACAAAAATAACTAAGTGATGTCAACATCTTTCATTACTAGCACAGGCATAATATATATTGCCTCAGAAATGAGAATAGGAATTGGTAGTATACAGTACAGCAACCTATCGCCCTCACTCACATATATTGTATCTTCAGGTTTCAGAAAGGCAAAATTAAGATCTTTAAGATCTTTTTCCCTTTATGAAGACTATTTCAAAATGAACCTTAAAACTGAGCCTTAAAATGAAAGTTCTGAAACTATTAATGAACAGTATGCTATATGATAACGCATATTTCTGCTTGAATTATACTTATTATCAACGTTACCTAGCACAATGTATCTACAGCTTTCAAAATTCAGGACTGTTGCTACCTATTATAAACAAACAGGGTAAAGAAAAGGTAATGAAATGTTTAGGGACATGATGTCCAACATGTTTGTCATATTGTATTAACCCTGCTCTGTAGACTATTAATGTGGACATGCATGTGGGTCAAACTCACTGTGACCAGCTGTAAGTTCACTAATGTAACACAACATAAGAAAATAAAACCAACACTACTTTCGGCATATTATGTATATATAAAATACATGCAATTCATTATTTTATTTTTTTGTCTCAGACTGGTTCAACTATACACATAAATCACCCATTCTTGAGTATTGAGACAAAAAGTGTCCTACAAATTACCTAACCACACACTATTTCAAATCTTTTTTGGTGAAAATTTATTTTCCAGAGACTTATACATATGAAATAAATGATTTATAAAATTTTTAGTCTACTTCTTTTTTTTTTTACTTCTAAACTTGCCCTGTGCCAGAAAACACCCTTGTCCAAGACAAGAATTCACAAATTCATACAATTAAAAAAATTTGTTAAAAGCCTTCAAAATCTAAAACTAACTGCATTTACTGATAACATACATGTAAAAATGTACTATTATAATCATCTTTGTTTTAAAATTGATTTTGTATGAAAATGTTGGCCCTATAAAGTTGTGTCCCAGATTTTTGTCAACTGTCAAATCCTAAGCACCCCTGTCTCACCTCCTGGTTTCAAAAAAGGAGGGAATGTTGCTCAAAAACTGGCAAGCTTTCTATTTTTTGATAAATTCATGAAATAGCATTGCTATCAGGTGGGTCCCACTCATAACAGGCCAACTCTGTAGCCCTCCTAAATCAAAACGAAATAGTAATTATGGTTCAAAAATGTGTATTTTGATTAGCATTAAGAGAAATCCTCCTCAACAATTTTGAAAAATAAAATAGCTGCTCAACACTACTGTGCTGTAAAAATTAAAAAATATAAAATTTTGTCAACTCCATAAGACGTCAGCTCCGCCAGATATTCTATCTGACGGAGTTGACACCTATGCTGACGGAGGTGACATAACTCTGAGTTCTCTTAAATAATTGAATAATGTGTTGGAAATTAGTACTTTACTTTCCATTAAGTTATTGAAATACCATTACTACATTAATCAAATGTTTCAATGAATTCATATCAATGACTAAAAAGGCTATTTACTTCAAAATGTTTCATGGACAAATTGGCTAACCAGTCAACCTGCCAACAACCTGTCATTGGAGGTGAACAGGGCCAGAAACAGAGAATATCAGAGAAAGAGAACTAAAGAATACAGGAGGAGGAAGAGGGGAGGGAGATAAACGAATGAGAACAAGAATGCAGATAGGTGGATTGTTGGAGGTTCCCAACACTGTTAAATGTACGAGTGTGTGGCGTGATGTGATGTGGTGTTGTGTCATGTATACATGGGTGATGTCACCAATGGATGTGGTGTTGTGTGATGTGACGTGGTGCAGAGATATATGTGTGTGATATTGTGGGATGTGCTGTATGTGACATGTAGTGTAGTGTATTACATGGATCAGGATGTAATATATATTGTAATTAAGATATTGATATATGTGTATAATATCTTGTTAAGTGTGTTTAAACATTGAAATAAAGAATAATTATTAAAATGAGAAATTCTCAAGAATGAGTGATAGTCTTTGTTTCTGGCCCTCTTTACCTCCAGTGGCACATTTTTATATGAATCTCATTGAATTAAATGGCTTTCTTTGTCACTGATATGCATCCATCAAAAAACTTGGTAAACACTTGGTAGATGTCAGCTCCGTCAGATGGAATACCTTCTCCGATTTTTTTTAAGGTTTTAATGAAATCGCTGATTTCTGTTAAAATCTGAAACCATAAAAAAGAGAAGATTCATGTTTGCAATGACATTCTGTGTGCTTCCAGGCTTTTTCATGTTTGTGTGCTATTTTGTTTTATATGACGTCGTCAACTCAGTCAGTGAGAAGTGACCTCCGTCAGGTGGATTTTTCTGTTATATTTATTACAGATATGTCCATAATGATTTATAAAATGACTTTATGTCAAAAAAGGTTTCTATTAAACACCTAATGTGTGCTGTTTGTGTCACAAATGATATTATATGTTGTTTATCACAAACACAAGTTAAATTATCAACAGAAATTGTCAATGGGCAACATTATAATGGTATTTATTTATTGAATAAAAAGATATCAAACTTTTTAATTACAGATAATGAAATAATTGTGTATTGAATACAACAAAAAAGCATTTGAACATTTCCTTCATGTTTTATATTAAAATACTATGCTTTTTGTGTGCCTGACGGAGTTGACAAAATTCAAGTCATCGGCTATAAAAAATTCCATTTACGAAAAAAATTAACTGGGAGTTTGGCCCATTACAAGGTCTAATTGCCAAGACTTTTATCTTTTAAAATATATTTTCCCAGCATAATTGAAGAATAAAAATCATAACCCCACCAAAATCAGGCTTTGTCCCAATTCTCAAGAATGGGTGAAATATCTAATATCACTATCTAGTTGTATAATTGTGTCAAAAGAAATAATAAATAAAAAACAAAAATCTAAAATAACTGTTTTTGTAAAAGTAAAAGTTTTAACTCAGCTATTTTAATTCCCTTGACT
>OMKZ01055406.1:0-20913 GCA_900302535.1 Neoniphon sammara | reverse complement strand
AAAACTGTCTTGGACTCTCAGCACTGATGCTCCACTATAACTGCATATATTAACATATATAAGGGCTTACCTAATAAAAGTATGTAGGCATAATTAGAGTAACATTTATCAAATCATGTCAGTAACAGATTCTTATGCATCTGCACATCTGACAACATCAGTGTTGTCATTACAGAGTGCAAAAAGCATAATTTCGATGGAGAGCTTGTGAATACCTTGATACATTTTTGTGCCCCAGAATACATATTATCATATTTTTTACAGCAATATGTTGAATTTCAATGTATCTTCCCATCCCAAACATCTACACAGTCACATTCATATTATTACATTTACACATATGCTCATTAAAGGAATACTTTCTGACTTACCTTGAGTGAGACAAGAAGATGTTCGACACCATTTTCACCTCTGTGGCTGTAAGGTCTATTTTTCCACTTTGACGGAGCTAGGCTAGTGACGGCTGTAGACTTCAAGTCTTTATGCTAAGCTAACACGAAATGCTAACCATCGGAACGAACCAGTGGACGTACTGAGGTGAAAATGGAATCGAACCTCGTCTCAGTCTGGGTAAATCGGGAAAAGGGTATTTTCCCCCAAACATTGGAGTATTCCTTTAACATACATAATGGCAGTGGAAACATGCAGCAAAATGCTATTTTAAATCATGACACGTTCTTATCTTCCTGTTACACATGTTATTTGATGCTTTAAATTCACCTCACCTGCAAAGGCCGTCTTAGCCTGTCATGCAATACTGCCCTGTTTCTAAATTAGCTTTCACAACACGTGTTTTTCCTGCCAAACAAGAGCTTCTGGCAACACTGTGGCTGACTGTCATTCATCCAGGCCACCACAGACACACATATGGGAATTTGGCAAACACTCATGCTGACTGCCTCTTTTCACACAACACCTACGCTTGGCTTGTTTGTCATGGCACAAATATTATGATGGATTGTGTTTATTTTATGTTTCTTTTTGTTAATCACTTATTTTTCAATGTACATTTTTTACATCGTCTCTCACAGCACTGATCTCTGTTATTTAAGGAAAGCAAAATCGCATGTGTCAGAGTTTTTTCTTTGCCTTATGCTTCTCTGTTTATGTTTTCCTCTTATCCAGCCATTCATCACTCCTCAGTTCCCTGATTTAAGTTGTGAGCCACACTGACTGAGCTGATGCACTGATCTGAGTTGGGTCAGGTGTGAAATATGAATTGGTTGCATGTGTGAGTATGGCTGCGAGTTTGATGTTTCAGTGATATTGTAAGTGTGTCGTCTGTCCTCTGTTTTGTATCCAGCCTCTCTTTATTCCTACTTCTTGCCTATATCTTTTTTGTCACCTATACTTATATCAAATGAATAATGATTTTGCCTGAGTGAAAAAATATCTTTACCTTACACATATCTATAGATCCAGCCTTCTATTCAACTCCTTTTATCCCACATTTTCATCATTTGCCCTCTGATTAATCCCCTCATCCCTCCCACCTCAGGCGCAGCCAATCCCCGACGAGCTGCTGACTCGGCAACTCGGTAACCAGGCGACCTTCAGCCCAGTGGTTACCGTCGAACCACGCCGACGCAAATTCCACCGTCCAATCGGACTGCGTATCCCGTTGCCGCCATCGTGGAGGGAGAGCCCGCGTGACGCCGGGGAGGGCGACACCACCAGCTTGCGCCTCCTCTGCAGTGTCATTGGTAGGATCTGGCTTGAAGTTGATAAAAATAGAAAACAAATTCACCAAGTTCCCTTATCTTGGTGGTGATTGCCTGGTGTAGCAAGCTCTAAGGCAAAGGCAAAGGACATTCGACTAATAATATAAACACTTTGCAAGCACTGCTGATGATAAGAAGACAGGCAAAGTAGGTCAAAATGGGCTATACAAGGACTGTCTGAACTGTTGGATGAGTAAATCACTTAAACAAGTGAGTGTGAACATACACTGCAAAAATGTCCATCTTTACAAGTCATTTTAGTCTCTATTAGGTGTTAAAATATTGTGAAGAAATCTGAATGAGATAATTAAACTTGCTTCCAAAGCTAAGAAACTTGTTTTCAGATTTTATCTTTACTGAGGCGTCGTTTTATTGATACTAGTGGGCTGATCTGCCTGATTCTGCCTTGTTTCAACATATTTATACCACAAATTTTCCTGGAATAAGTGAAACCACATTGTAAACAAGTGGGATTATCTCATTGCTATAGCAGAGTTTTTCCACTTGTTTTGAGAACTAAATGACTTGTTGAGGTTTCAGTTTTTTTGTGTAGCAGCCTGTTACCTTGGTCATCAGTGCATGAATGACACAGTGTGGTTATTCCCTCCCAGGTGGAACAGCACCAGCCCAGTGGGAGGACATTACTGGCACCACCAAGCTGATGTATGCCAACAACTGTGCCAACTTCACCACCAATGTTTCTGCAAGGTTAGACACTCCAAAGTAATCACCTAAACTGCAAATTCATCAGGAAGAGTTTCTGCTCGTGGTAGCTACAGTGAAAGTCTGTCTAGCCCATATGCACATGATAATAAAGTATCTATCTTCCTCTTTTACCCTTTTCTATCTATCTGTCTGTCTGTCTGTCTATCTGTCTGTCTATCCATCCATTCACCCAGATTTTGGCTGGCAGACTGCCCACGCACAGCAGAGGCAGTGACCTTTGCCAATTTGCTGTACCGGGAGCTCATGTCAGTCCCATACATGGCCAAGTTTGTTGTTTTTGCCAAGATGAATGAAGCACGTGAGGGACGCCTGCGCTGCTACTGCATGACGGACGACAAGATGGACAAAACCCTGGAGCTGCATGAAAACTTCACTGAAGTGGCCCGCAGTCGGGACATTGAGGTCAGTACAGGTCGAAAGTGAGGCAAGGATCACAAGAAAGGGAGGCCGGTGTGGAGGCACCCTGAAATGTAGCTTCCAGCCAGCAGGAAGTAATTTTCATCACCATGATGAAGTTCATGATCAAGTCAGATAATGGCATATTTTAATGTGATATTAAAATATGTCATACTTTATTCTCACATTAATTCCTAAAATGTTAGTTTTCTGGTAACACCTGGATAAAGTTAACATTGAGGTAAGATATTTAAGATTTAATTAAGATCTAAGATCTAATACTAAGATGAAAATTTTGTAACAGGTTGGTTCATTTTAAACCAATCCCTCTTTTTTTCTAGATAATATTGTAAAATAAACTGAATTGTTCTGAGGCTATTCGAAAGTTATCATCTCCAAGTGTATCAGAAAGTGGCTGTTCTGGTAAAGTTCATGTAAGTAACTATCCATGAAATATTTCATGAAATATTTTTGTAAAACAAGAGAAAGAATTTGGATATTCTTGGAAATGAAAGCATAATAATGACTTTATTTAGACTTTATAGTGGTTTTCAAAACTTGGTTAACAAGACAAATGCTCCACAAAAAGGGCTGAAGACAAAAGAACAATAAATGGAAAACGCAGATTAAATAATTTGTTCATATCTGCCTCCCTACACCTCCCCAAAATGCAGGTCATGATCCTGCACATGGAGTGTGTTCTGGGGAACAGAGTATGGGTTCAGTATTTATCCCAAGGATGTTGTGATATGGCTCGGCCCTCCATGACATCCACGTTACCGAATGTTCTGTCACACCACAAGGCCGCCCTTAACGCCACACGCTGCCTCCCCGCCTCTCACAGGTGATGGAGGGCATGCCGCTGCACCTGGAGTGCTCTGGGAACCTGGTGCCCGTCAGGAAGGCCACCCAACAGCCTCGCAGCTTCAGCTTCCAGGCCTTCAGAGATAACCGGCTCCCCGTCTCTGTCAAGGTCTGTCCTTTTACACGATGTGTCTATGTGACTATTTATCCCTCTGTGTTTCTGTCGGTCGCTACTACAGCTCTGTGAAACTCATATTGTGGTCTCCCTTTGTTCGCCTGTTGGATTTGGTGTGTCAAGGATCTGCTTGTCAGTTGTTTTTGTTCTCTCTTTTTCATTATCCAAAGCACTTGATGATCACCATAACAGTCTGTTCATGTGTTGATGTTTGTGTGTCAGTTCAGTTTCCAGTCTCATATCTCAGAACATGGCGGTGTTTCCTCCGCACTCATTCAACACCACTGCACCACCACACACATTTACAACCACAGGAAGAGAAAATGTGAAACTGAAACAGTGACATAACAGCATATTTTCCCTCTAAAATAAAGTATTATGCTAATGTTCGCAATTAATGTTGATATTCAAACCTGTCTACTGTCTGTCTGTAAGTAGCTTTCCCTGGCATATCTGTGTATATCTGTGTGTCTGTTGTCAGTCCATCCATCATCCTGACTGTGATATTTTGTGTTCACTCATCATTTAATGCTTTTATCATTTCTGAATTAAATGGCACATCATTAAAGCAATGTGCACATTGCATATTTTTTTCTATTTTAAAGGCAGACAAAGCAACTTTTAATTGATTAAAATGAAGACCCTTCAGGCTGGCTTCACACAATGCAACTTCCATGCAATTAGTTGCAGGTTGCAAATGAAACTTTTACTGTTGCCATGTCAACAAACCCATATGGAACATTTTAAACGATGATGTAAACCAAATTTTTTAGCCTCATTGGATGGTTCGCCTGGAACGCCAAGTTGCATGGAACTGAAGTTGCATTTCAGTTGCACCATCCCATATAAGGCCAGCCCTAGACTCAGCTGACAAAAAATAAGAAAAAAAAAAAGTGTCAGTCTGACGGTGAGAACCATGCTGACTCAATCATCAAACTGCAGGGTCATTCCACGTTTTTTGCCAGTTGAGTCTAATAGGTCCTCACCTTCTGTAGTTTTGCGTAGTGCACCTTTAATTAATTAAGTCTCTTACAAGGCTTTCCTCAGTAGTGAACATTTCTCAGTCTTTGTGATCTCACCTTTCAAACATTATTTACTTCCCTCCTTATTTATGTTTTACCTGAATTTTAAAAAACCCTCCTTTCTCACGTGTCAGCCTGTGCTGTTGTGTTTTCTGTTTTCATCTCATATGTCTGTTTGTACCTTATTTATGTTTGTCTCGTGCTCATCTTTATGTTTGTGTTTTGTCTGTTCATTTCTTTTAGCCTTTACATCTCTTCAGCCATTGGTCTCTGTCTCTGTGTCTGTCTCTGTGTCTGATGTACGCTCCCATTCAGACTCAGCAACACAAATAGCTCGTCAAGTGTCTCCCCATTACAGTGTAGCCCCACTACAATAAACACACCAATCTACCTATCAACTTTCTTGGGTAATTGTTTGCATGTCCTGTGACTCTCTCACTTTCTTTGCCTGCCTTCCTATCTTGCGGCCTTGCCTGTCTGTATGTGTCTGTCTCACTGTCTCTCTTTCTCTCTCTCACGGTCACTCTGTAACTGTCTGGTCTCACAGACGTCCAGGTAAAATGTGCAGGTAAATCTCTCTCTCTCTCTCGCCTGCCTGTGGACTGCTTCCATCCCTGTTTCCCCCCTGCTCCTCGTCCCATGTTACTCTGCTCCGCACACGCGTGACACTACAGAGCGGTCTAATACCCGCTTTGCTCTGTTCTTCTTCTTCTTCTTCTTCTTCTTCCTCGCTCTCTTTCATCCTCCTCTTTCTTTCACATCCTTACTTTCATCCTGTCTCCCCTTCTCATTTTCTCTCATTCTTTTTCTACTCCGTTTTCTCAATCTTCTCCATATTTGGCCTCTCCACTTTCACTTTCTCTACCTGTCTATCTCCTTTTACCTCTATATTTTCTATTTTTCCATCCATCATCATCCACTGCTTAATTTTCCCATTATTTTTATTTTATTTTATTTTTATTTTTATTCTTCCACTATTTTTATTTTTATTCTATTTTTCCACCCCGCCCCCCTCTATCTGTCTCTGTCTCTCTACTTTTTCTATCTCAGGTCAGAGATAGCAACAAGGACGCCACTGGGTTCTTGTCTTTTCTGCGCAAGTCTACCAAGTACGAGGACACACAGCACGTTCTGTGTAACCTTAACATCACCATGCCACCCTGTGTCAAGGTAAAGACTCGCACACAAACCTGTTTTTTTTTTTTTTCCTGCTCACTCAGATGCCAAATGAGTGGGTTTTCCATACAGCCCAAAGATTTAAATAATTCCAAGGAAGTATTTGAAAGTTAATTTGTAATTAGTGCTTTTATGCGATTGACATCTTAGCAAACACATTTTGAAATGCCCCGATGTAATAAACACCATCTGGTACTTCAAGCAGTATACACACCTCACACCTTCCCAGTTCAGACATGGATGACTTCCAATCCACAATAGCACTGATAATTAAATGGTTACATTTAATGGTTACTATGAATCAAGACTCTCATGGTAATTGCTAATTGATTAATTGATTAGTCTCTCTGCAGTACAATGGCATTTGATCTGTCTGAGTTGGGCAAACTGGCAATTTCTTCATTTGATGAATGATAAAAGACTGAACTGCAAAAGGCTAAAAATAGACACATGTAAATGAGAAGTGGTAGTGTAGTGGAAGAGAGTGTAAAAAATAGCTTTTGCATTTGTTCTAAAAGAACAAAAAGATTATCTACTGGGAATGAAGTGAAAGCCAAAATGTGGTCTTAATCCTGCATCCTGTTGCTTTTCTGAGTTAGTTTCCTTGGGAAAAAATAGTAATGGCTGCAAACAAGTGCTTTATCAGAAAATGCAAAAAAATGCAATGGCCAACCAAACACCTAGCAAGCATCATAATGAATAAAGGTGTCGTCAGATTAAATACTCAGTACTCACTTCTAGCAGAACGTAGAGCTATTTGCTGGGATTGGTAGGGAGATGAAGGTTTGTGCATGCGAAAGATTTAAGTGGACCTGAATCACATCATAAGTTATCCTGCATATATATTTTGTCTGGGAATACTCAGTGTCACTGACTCACAGAGTCAATAACTAATGAGCGTTTGATACTGCAAGCGCGGACCCAAGGAGTTATTTGCTCTGTGAGAATTTTGCTCCGGGTCAAATCTGATTAATGCTGCAGTAGGGAATAATCACTGTGCTTTAATTAATTTGTTGCAGTGTTTTACTTAATGGTGATTGTTTGGTGCTATTTACTCAGTTTTATGGTTGCTATAATATTTGGTTAGCCATTGCTTTTGAGACACTGACATACTTTGATGCACAGAAGCTATAAAGCCTGAGGGGAGCTGACTCTGAAATTGTAGCTTGTCCGTTGTTTGAACTGAAGAAAATTTGTTTTAGGTAGAAAACGTGAATAGTTATTTTGAAATACAGGTGTTTTAAAACTGAACATTGAGTTCCTGAATATCAAAAGCAGCATAAATGTAATTTCACTTCCAAAAAAAGTTCATGTAGTCATGGCATTTTAGATGTCAGTTTCAGTGATCTCTCACAAAATCATGATTCAGATTTTGTTTCCGCCCATAGTAAAATGATTTTTAATTGCCCTACCGTTTTGAAATGTCTGCTTAAATCATGTTTATTGTGATCACTGCTCTGTGTGATTGTCTTAGGTTGTTGGGAGTGAAGAGCGCAGGCGAACTCTAACGCCTCTTGCCCTGAGAGAGCGCTACAGCGCGCTGAACGAGCCTGGAGTGGGTGAGTCCCTCACTGCCTGACCCCTGGCCCTCTCCCAGTATATCTATAGTGGAGACGGGCCCTGAATGTTGCACTGCCCCTGTACCCACACCCTCTGCTTCCCACTCTGCCCTCTCTCTTTCTCCCTATCTGTCTCGCACACACGCATGGCACAAAGACTGAGCCTTGGATGCAACGCACTGCTCTATTGTATGCCCCAGAGTTCCTTGCAGTGCGATTAGAGGAAATTATATTGAATGTGCGCAAAAAGATGAGCAGCAGTCCCCAACATAGTCCACAATGGCTCCCTGGCACATGGCAAATTAGCCTTTTATTTCATGATTGTCCTGGTAGCCATGACAACTGATGAATGACTTTTGTGATTGGTTTTGCATGGCGCTGGTTTTCTCCACTGCGATTTCCATTGGCATGGCAGCAGATACTGTTAGCATTTTTCCGTAGCTTAGCACTGGGAATGGGCAGGACCTCGCAGTGGAGCTAGACAGAGGAGCCCTCATATTGGCCCGTGGTAAATGAGCGGAGACCAGAAGGGCCCTGTGATTGGTTTAAATGGTGACGATGGTGGGCGGGTGAGGAGACAAGGCCTTTTCTGTCTATCAAGTACACAGCGCTGCTACATTGCACCTCAGTTCCTCTATAATAGTTACTGAATGCTACTTAATCTATGGGACTAGCACCTGAATGATACTCTACCCTATTTACCCCAAATTTACCTGCCCATATGGTCCACTAACCCAGGGGATCGTATGGACAAAACACTACACTTTATGGTTATTGCTTATTCCTTTCAACAGAGCAATGCTTTTGTCAAGGTAAGTATTGCTATTAACCATTTAATAGCAAGTCAAGTCAAATTCAAGGCAAATTTATGATTCAGTTTTTATAAAGAGAAAAAAAAAGGAGACAGTAAATAAGTTAAACCCCCCCAAAAGGGCAACTGTCTGTGGTTAGTGAATTGGTTTGAGTAATATAGCTGTGGACTACAATGCTAAAGAAATTGAGCTCATTGATTTATGTTGCTAAAATCCTACAGAAACACCAAAACAAGCTGTAATATATATTTCCGTTACAATATCCCTAGTGAACTTCTCAGAGAGGTGGTTTATATTCATACTGGTTCTGGTCAGTATGTTGTGAGGATTTTATGAATTTGCATGTCAGGGATCAGGATCAGAATGAGAATCTCCTCAGTTGCAAGTGCAGTAAACATAGAGGTCCGTTTACTTGGTGTGCTCTGTATGTGTGAGTCTGCTGTTTTGTTTCTAAACTGGGTTTTGTTTCTATTAAGCCACAGTGAACGCCATGGAGAGGACTGAGATCAAGATCAACATCATATCTGAGCAGCTGGGCTTGAGCTGGGCAGGTTAGTTCTTAAAAATACCTGTCTATCTATCTGTCTATCTGTCTGTCTGTCTCTATATCTAACTCTTTTCTAACCTGCCTGTCAGAGTTGGCACGGGAGCTTCAGTTCGGTGTGGATGACATCAACAGGATCCGTGTGGAGAACCCAAACTCCTTGCTTGACCAGAGCTCTGCCCTGCTCAACCTGTGGGCCAGCAGAGAGGGTAAAAGGGCCAAGAGTAAGTCCAACACTAAACCTTTGCCCCTTTTTCTAAAAAAAATCACTCTATCAAACCCTGAATAATATACATTTATCAATATACCGGATCTGATTTGAAGTGTTAGCTTGTTTGGTGTTGTGTTCCATGCTAACATTGTACATTAGCATTATATGTCAGCAATAAGTGAAAATGAAAGTGTGGAGCTTCTCTTTAGTTAAAGCAAAATTCCACTCCCACTCTGTGACTTTGTAAACTCTCAGCACATTTTATTTTGCCGTTAGTTTACAATAAAATTAGAAAGAAACAGAAAGATTGATCATTTACTGCTGAACCAGCCTGTTTTCAATTATAGTTCCACTAAAAGCAGTTTCTGATTTTTGTGTTGTGTTTCTCTAAGAAGCGACTTTGTGGTCTTTTGGACAGCAGCAGATGACTGTGATTTATGGTTACTGACCTGAAGTAATTCCAAAAATAAACTGTTGCTACATCTGCTCTGTTGAATGAATGATACTGTTTGTTTTATTTTTGAATAGGATCTAACTGACTTTCTGTCACTCTCTCTCTGTATCTTTTTTCACTTTTGTCTCTCTACCTGTTTCCTTGTCTTCTTCTGTCTTTTTCTCTCATTCTTTGTTCATACATGTTCTCTTCCTGCCTTGGTCTCTCTCTCCTTTTTTACTTGCACTTGATTTCTTCCCTGCCCGTCTCCCTGCTTGTGTCTCTCTCAGTGGAAAGTCTGTACGGTGCTTTGAAGAACATCGACCGTGCAGACATTGTGAGTTCGCTGGAGGGCCAGGCTCCACAGCCTGCGCCTGGCTCCTCAGAGGAGGGCGCCTGCCGAATCGGTGACCGGGACTCCACCCTGCTGTCACCTAGTGTCATCAATGGTAAGACACACACGCACACAAACACGCAAACACACACACACCTGAGACATTTCAGATGCTTTCTTATGATGCTTATCACTGAAATCAAAAGGGGAAAAAAAATTCACAACACCTGCTTCTATAGTTGATAAGAACAAATAAAAAAAACCCTATAGAACAATAAACTGCCCCACCACATGTAGAAAGCAAAAGATGACAATTTTAACAAGTGATTTAATGTTGTAGTCAGTCTGATAATTTCCTTAAAAAAAGTGGAACAATCTGCCAACAAGCTTAAATAAATTCCTTGCAATTCCGTGCAAATACAACTCTACATTTTTTTTAAGAACATTCTTGACTCAAGTGAGATTCTCTTGAAACAAGTGGAGGGATCTTATTCATTTCAAAATATTGTGATTTATCTCTACAAAGTTATTGAAAGATGTGAAAGTATTAACCCCCCCAGGCCAACCCCTCTGGCAGATGTGTGCACTTATTTTACCAAAAAAATCTATATATATTTTAAGGCTGAATACAAGATCAAATTACCTGATAAAATGAACACTCATTTTACCCATTATAAGCACGAGGGAGATTGATGCTCAGCTTCTTGTATGATATTTTCTCCCATGAGGACCTGTAACCTCCAGAGGTGGAAAGTCCATAGGAATATTTTGATCAAGTCAAATTCAGGTTAATCAGAAGTCCAGTTTTTTCATTCACCAAGTGCAATATTTGCACACAATTTTTTTCCTTACTGACAGTTGCAGAGATATATTGTATAGGAACATACTGACACAACACTGAGAATAGGAACTTGAACAATATATAATTTCTGTACAGGACAGAGTACTCTATAAAATTAGCTCACAGAAAAAAAAGTTATGTCAGCCTCTTTTCCTTGAAGCAGTACGACACAATACAGTACTATTTTTTATTAATTAACTGAGGTCTTGAGTCTCAAGCAGCCAGTGGTGATTCAGTTCACCATGCAGTTTTTCTGCTACAGCCTCAGTTGGTCTGGTGCGATGAGCCTTCTCAGAGTTTTCTCGCAAGGCCAGACATATGTCATCAGACTAAATCATCTCATGACACAGTGGAAGTTATGTAGCAGGAATAGCAAAGGCTTGCAGTTTTGTTTCTGAACAGTGGTAGACAGAGATGCATCCACCTTGTCTTCCAAGCCTGGAAGAATTCACTTTGCAGAAAGTCTGCAAGTAAAAAACGTAATTGATAAGCGTCAGGGCAAAATAAGGGCTGTAATTGTGGACTGCATTGAATTTGTCGATGAAAATAAGCAGAAAGGAGTAGGATTGACCAGGAAATGAACTTGCTGATTTCGGCTACTCACACTGCTGATCAGCGACCAGCTTATGTCACAGATGCGGCAGAGGGGAGGAGACTCATGGGAAATGTAATGAAAGCAATGAGGAAGTAGCCTGCTTGCAGCCAACAAACGCCACTACTGTGCCAAACATGAATAATATTGCTTTAAATGAAAATGATCAAGACTCTGTGCATATTCCAGAATTGTCTTTTGTTGATTCAGACAGTTTAGATTTAGATGGCTGCCAACATATTGCCATGACAACTGTACTAAAAATCACAGAAAAATCACTCCAAGAGTACTCCACTGACAAATACACAGTTTGGAAATAAGTCAAAACAGTTCCATTGATCATAATATTCTGCAGCAAAATGACTGTACTTATTGAGTTCAGTTACTTTCCACCTCTGAATATCTCCCTGCCTCCATAGTGTATGGGTAACAGCAATTTTACCTTGTCTCTGTTGCTCCACAAGAGGTCACGGACACAAGGCCACCGCGCCTAGTGCACAAGCCACGTGTTATTAGACCCCCGTTTTTCAGAAGGGGTAAGTTGAAGGGAACGCGGGCTGCATGGTGGTTTGCTGCTCATGTACATGATGATGATGGTGATGATGATGATGATGTTGATGATGCTGATGTTGATGAATCTCAAATGATCGTTTTGTTGTTTTTTTTTTGAGTTAACGTTGCGGTCTGAGGAATGGTGTGATCCTCCCACCATAAGCCCGGCCACTGTTGCCAGCATGCGTTAACACCGCCTCTGTGCATTCTTCGGTGGGGCACAACTCATTCTTTCAGTCACACCTTTTTCACACTTCATGCTTTTAGCCCTAAACATGATGGTTCTTACACGATTTAATATGAGAAACGAGGACAGTATCCTCTCACTGGCAGGATTTTAAGAGTAACGTCCACTAAGGCCAAAGAAGCCAACACTTACGATTAACATACTAATGCAAAAATATGTAATTCGCGTTTTTTTCATGATAGGTGTTTGAGATTGATGAGATTGGCGTGTAGATGGATATGAATGTATGTCTGATTGTGTGTGAATGAGTGTGTGAGCGTGTGCGTATACATGTTGGTGCATGTGTGTGTACGTCTGGGATGGATACACTAGTCAAAAGTGGCACTAGTACGCGGATAGTGTACTCTGGGCCTTCATACCTTGTTTCTATTCCTCTTTCTCTTTTTCTTTCGCTCTATCTGTCTCTCGCTCTCTCTCTCTTTTTCCCTCTGAGAACAAGACAGAATTTCAGCTTTGTTCAACCTTGCAGAGTTGACAGAGTTTGTGACAAACTGCAATGTTCTCTGGGCCTTGAAATTTTGTCTTTTTGCTCGGGAGGATCTCTCTGTCTTCCTTTCAGTCTTCCTCTCTGAACCTATAACATGTCATATCTGCTGCCCAGCCGCCCTACTCTTCCTCCTCTTCCTCCTCTTGCTCTTCCTCCTCACAGCTCTTCCTGTCCGACCTCTGACCTCATATGACCTCATGTTGACCTCTGGGCCTCCTCTCTCCTGTCATCTTATTTTCCCGCGCTCCTCCCTCGTTCAGTCGAGCGGGGACCCTCTCCTCCTCTCTCAATCCA
Organism: Neoniphon sammara; assembly: GCA_900302535.1. NCBI lineage: Eukaryota > Metazoa > Chordata > Actinopteri > Holocentriformes > Holocentridae > Neoniphon > Neoniphon sammara. The sequence continues at coordinate 7,987 of OMKZ01055406.1, read as the reverse complement.
GCTCTGTGTGTGTGTACTACAGTTTGTGCATGTGCATGCTGCATGCTTTGCTGTACAGTACCTGTTTATTTGTTTGTGTGTGTGTGTGTGTGTGTGTGTGTGTGTCTGTGTGTGCGAATGAGTGTGTGTCTGTGTATCTGTGTGAGTGCACACAGTTCAGACCTGGGCTAAACAGTATCTGAATAAGTTTCGAGCATTAAAGATAGAATATTGCTTGTTAGCAGGAATGCCAACGACAGAGTGAGATGCGGGCCAATTATTCTGTATTTGCATTTACAGGCAGACGCCACATTTGACAACACTGTTACCTCTACTCTTAGTTTGGTCCATTATAGATACACGACTGTACACAGGATCCTGTAGTTATTTTGCATCATTGTTTATGTTCAAGACTGACTTGTGCTATTATAAACAACATAAATAAAAGTGGTTAGATGTGTGCAATAGAAATAAAGTACATTATTGTCATTAATATTATGCATAACATTATGTGACCACAGAATTATAATATTATATAATATTACGAGTCCACATTAATATATGTTATGTTGTAAACAAAGTTCAACATAATAAATCAGATATTTGAAAACATGTTCAGATACATTTTGGTCCTGGTCTGGTGTGTTTGTGGTCGGTGTAGTTTGGTGTGGAGGGTCAGTGTGTGAGTGAGGGGTTTCTTGAATGAAATAAAAACCATCTATTGAGTTTGCTGTTTTTGATTACATCTTTATGTGCATGGCATGCTTTCTATGTATGAAGTTTTCCTTACTCTGTCAAATGTTTCTCTGTTTAATTGATGTTTTTCAATCTTGTTTTAAATGCTATTATTATTAACAAAACAAATGTTTTATTTTTCTGTAAAATCAATGGTGTGTTTTTTTGATGCTAAGCTGTAACACATGGTCAGCTGCATAGCACATAATGTTCTGGGTACAGTGTAGCTGTGATGTGATGTCTCCGTGTCCTTGGCAAAATAAATATGTTAAACAACTATTTGATAAATATGAAGTACTTACATCATCTCACCAAAAAGTCATTTTCAGCATATCCACAACCGCAATCTCTGTTACTTCTCAACATGACAAATGCTTGTCATTATGTGTTGCTATTAACATATGTTGTGTTGAAAAGTATTAAAAATGTGTGGAAAATGACTTAGACACATACTTGCCAAGCCTCTGAATTTTCCCCCAAAACTCTCCCAGTTTCCTCCCATATTTTCATGAAATTTAAAAGTCTGCATATTTTCTAAACTTACCAAAACAAGTAAAATTAAATTACAGTAAATTAATGAAACAAATTTCATTTAGCAGGTGCTCCTGTTCCACACCTAGTATTGTAATATTCTTATGTTAGACAGCCCCTCATTACTCTCTATTATTTTTTGACAATAGCTCAGTGGAGGTTGGAGCCAAATGAACATTAACACATTTTAAGCTGTATACAGTGTATGTATACAGTGTTATGTTCAAATGGAACTGAGAAATGTAAATAGTGATATGTACGTTTATGAATTGATCTACATATAGTAAACAGTAAATTTTTACTAGAAATTAAAACATACAATTACAGTTTTCAGTGTATCTCCATTATTTGATAAAATCCTTTCACCCCCCATTTCAAAATTCAAGACTCTCATGTTTGGCAAGTGTGCTCAGCCTTTCAGAATAAAAGTTCACTTAATACTTAAAGTCAAGCATACATTATAATATTTTCTACTAAATTTGACACACTGTATTTTGCCCATGTCTGATGACTGACTCACTGTTACCTTGTCTGAACGTTATCTGCCAGCAGCAATATTGGTGTGAAGTGTGTTCATGTAGTGCTCTGGGTGTGTGTGTGTGTGAAAGTTTTTAAGTGCATTGGAGATGTGGCCTCACCTATGAACCAAGAGTGTGTGTCCTCATTTGTATTTCAATCTGATTGTTGTATCTGTGTGTTTGTTTTTGTGTGTGTGTATGTGTGTGTGGGTGTATGTGTGTTTGTAAGTGTACATAGTAAGCAAGCGGTGTGCTGTGCAGTGTACTATGTTGTGTGTGTTTTTTTTTGTTTGTTTGTTTTTTTGTGCCATGACAATCTCTGTGGAGTTTATTTGTGCTTCACTACATTTTGTGCCTTCTACACCTGTGCGTGCGTTTATGTTTAAATAGCAGGAGTGAAGGGAAAGGCTAACCCAGATTCATTTAATTCATTCTAACTCATTCTAATTCTGACTCATTCTTCCTTACTCACCTCATTCTGAAACCACCTCTCATCATCCTGGCCCTATACCATCCCAGACACACACAGACATGCTTACTCACACTGCTGTCCATCAGCATAAACACTCTGAAACATGACAACTTCAGTCAATTTCATAATACCTGTGCTGTCCAGCTTCCAGTGAAGAAGTATTTCACCCATTAATACGTGTTACTTTATATTCTCCTCCGGTGTTATGGATTCCATCAGAAGATGTTTAGATGTTTAACTTTTAGCTAAACCATTATACTTGCAGTTATCTGAATTGCTGCAAGCTTCCAATACTTGTAAATTTATATACATTATATACAATTAAATACATTTATATACACCGTTGAACAGCACAAGACCTTTGAACCAAACAAAATAAATAAATAAAATTGTACATCTTTAATGTAAAGTCAAGCAAATTGCACTGATTCTGAACCTTTTGCACTTAGAGCTGCACCTTTACTGTCTTACTGGATAGTAAATAGTTTTGATAATACAGTAGGTCGTTTCAACCCAACAACTGATAAAAATAAATAAATAAATAAATAAATCTCTAATGTTGCTAGACAATTTCAATAAAGTACAGCTACTTTATGGGGGATCTGCTACTATGCTAACACTTAAGGTAATCACAGAGTTTGTTAGCAATCTATCTTACTTCATCCTCTGTTTTATTTTTATAACTGAGCTGTACTTTTTGTACAGCAAACATATGTTGGTAGCTAACTGTAAACCTTAATAGTTTAGCAAACATTATTTACATTCTGTACTGTGGTTGTGGTTATGGTGACAGATCTTAAATGGCCCTTGCAGTCACATCACTTTCACATCCATGAAGTTAAAAAGACCTGTCTGGGTGATGTTATTAACGATGGAGAAAAATAATTGTCTGCGAATTACATGCCACAACTTAATGAAATTAGTGAACATAACCTGTTATTGCATTTGATTACTAAAAATGGCCCCGTCTCATCAGTTACTGTAGGCATCAGCTACGTCACAATACTGCTGCGTAGACCAGGACCAAGCCAGATACTGAATATCTTAGTTGTTGATGAAACTGCTGCTTGTGAAAAGTGAAATGTTCAACATTATCAGTAAAATTATCAAAGGCATGTACCTCACTGCTTATATGGAAAGTTTAAATGAAAGATGTGTGCTCACGCTATTCCAAAATTGCTGCCTATTGAAAAAAGTGCTGCCTTAACCAGGTTTTGTGCTTATAATTTGAAATGGTTGCCTTGTGTTATTTCTATAAAACAAACTCCAACCACCATCAAGCAATACTAATGTCTAACTCTTGAAAACATACCAGAAAAGGTACAATCAAGTTTACTGTACTTTCTCCATTTTCATTCTGCTTGTTTTTATAAACTGTCAGCTTCATACATACAGTAAAACCCCACCTTTGCAGGTATAAAGGCTCTGACACTCTGAACTATGCAGAATAGTGACCTCTTAGTCACCTTAATTTTGATTTTGGGTGAAGTACTCCTTTAACTGTTTAATTCTGCCTAATCTCACTCATCAGAATTCATTGATCCAGCAATTTCCAGCACACACAACATTGTACTAAAAGCATTGTTCACTTACGCAATATGAAACATTGCTTAAAATTACCTATAACAAGCTGATAGCACATAAACCAAAAAGAAAGTCAGAGTGTGAATGTCTTCAATCCACTGAGCCAATATATGACGAAAGTCAATGGGACTTACACGGAGGCTTTATTTACGCTACATTTCACATTACGGTTTTATGATGTTTTTATTATTAGATTTTAGTGTCCTTTGGAAAGTTTATATATTTTATTTAGGTACCATGATTAATATTTTTGTAATAACCTATTAAAATAATTAGAAAGCTTTAACTGTACATTACATTAAAATAAAGAACTAAAAAAATGTTACACCACAGTCCATTCAATTAAATAATTTATGGCAAAGAAGAAAGAGAAAAAAGAAACAGAGACAGGAAAGAAAAATACAGTTAGCAGCTGGATGTAATAACGTAACGTGTACACAAAAATCAGATCAGATCAGAATCTAAATGACATAAAACTCAGTAAACAAACCGTGTGTTAGAGTAATGCAGACAAGACATCTACTGAGATCTCTGGTTGTGTTCATTACATGTACAATGGATCTGAATCTGGTTGTGAATATGAATACAAGTATGAATATGGGTATGAATATGAATGTGAACCACAGTATCAATACAAATGTGCCGCTTATGTCTTTGGGGTCTGTATTTGAATGTTTATTGTATTCAGTTGACATGCCCTGTCAAATAAGATTAAAAGGCACAAACAGTACAAGACAATTGTGCACTATTTATAGATGGGACAAAAATGTGTGAGGTAGAGAAGCTATTTACATTCAAAACCATGTAGTTATTGAGATGGAGGATTTTATGCCTACAGAAATATTACTCATACATGTGTCTCATCCCAGACATTACAGGTAGATTGTTGGATAAACTTCAGTGCAAGGATAAAAAGCGTTATAATGTAGACTACATTTTCATGCTGTCTTTTCAGTGATTAGTTACAGTGTTTTTTTCTGAGACTTAAACAGTGACTGGAGTTAAGCTTCTTGCTGTATTGTATTATATGGTTTGACAGGTCTACCAATCTAATTAGAGTATGTATTAAATGTGACCCATTACATTTAGATAAAATATCTGATCACAGCAACAGAAAAAGTTTCATTTTAATAAAATCTACTCAGATCTAAAACCTATAATTTATGGAGTACCTCAGGGAAGCTGTCTGGGCCCACTTCCATAAAAGGCAAATGTTTTTAAATGTATTAATGTCTCACCTTTGGCCTTCAATGAGGTCAATGTTTTCATGTCTGCAGATAACACAACAGTATTTATCATTGTTTGCAGGCAGTGTTAAAATTGATCACGGGTAATTACCTTGTGCTAAAAGCTTTAAAGGCAGATACTTTTCTAACCCTCAGATGAATTAGTATATAAATGATTGTTGACAGAGAGTACAAAACAAAGTATATAAATGACTGTTGACAAAGAGAACAAAACCTTTTGATTTGACTATACATTGGCATGATCTGCATTGTAAAAACCTTTATTATTTGAAATATTCCAAGTTTCTGCCACTACTTACTAACAGTATGGTCGAGCGCACCAGTGGGTATTCTGCAGATTAAACCACTTTGCACTTCATTGGTCACAGAGATTGAATGTAAATTCAGTATCAAACAAGCCAGTGTGTTGGCTCAAGTAGGAATTACCTTGATACTTCCTGTTAAAATAAATATTTCCAAATGTCCTGCATAAACAGTTCTCATTCAGTTAAGACAAAATGACACTACCAGACATGCAAATGAAGTTCTGTTTACTCTTCCTAAACCCAAAGCAGATAGGTGCAACACAATATCATGCACAGTGCCAGGGTCCCAAAGAAATTTGTATCTTGTAGCTCAATCAAAAGAAAACACCTGAAACCTGCTGATTATTAATAACGTTATTATTAAAATATTATTATTATTGTTAGTAGTAGTAGTGGTACTAGTAGTTGTTTTATTGCATTTTTCCCTTATCATTTGATGTTGTCGTGGCTGTTGTCATTTGTTTATGTGTATAAAACCAGGAAGAATACCTGTTGCTGTTATTAGAGTTAATGAGGATCCAGTCAAATAAACAATATAAAAATATATATATTTGATTCATCAATTATGGAGTCATTTTTTCACTGAGCAGAAGTAACATAGCTACTTATTATTTATGAAAGCAAATCACCCAGTCAGTTTTGAGGTAAACAAAGGATAAAAACTTAAAATATTATAAAATGACTCAGTTTACAGACACATAAACTAGAGACTATTCTTTAAACATAGTGGTTATTAGTTTTTGTCCTGTGTGTGTGTGAGTGCGCGCGTGTGTGTGCGTGTGCGCAGTGGCAATTACATGAGTGTATTTGGATCTTTGGATGCATACACATAACTGCATGACTCCTATGTGCAAGTACAGAAGAATGCATTAACAGCAGTAACTTGCAGTTTCCTCTGTAGAATCTGCAAGATGCTGTTGACCCACACATGACTTGTGACTAGGGTTGGAACGATAATAGAGATGTTTCAGGAAATTTTTGGTTTTTGTGTCACAACTCCTGTGATATAATTAAGAAATAAGTTTTTCTGATCATTTAAATCTCACTGACAGTTTGTCATTCTGCAAAAAACAGCATGTAGCCTCTTCCTCGATTGGTCACAAACATTACTAATGGTGATTTAAAGAAGACCAGGCTTCAGGGCACTATTTGAAATACAGGTGCATACCTGTGATGGCTGTAAAATTCCAGGACTGCTGCACATCCAACTGCTCAAAGACTTTTCAAATTTGTTTCAAATATAAACTTTCAATATTGTTATTGCATTATGAAAAACAAAATGCTGTGAAACACTACAGAAACAAAGTGGTCTGCTGGTAACTGGATTTGTCAGTACAGTTATGTTTTTCCCTGTAATTTACCAGCCTCTTAAAGAGTTGCAGTTGTGATCAAGACACTGAAATCTTGCTGAATTACTTTTCTGAGATGCACAGAACAGCATCATTTTAAAGGGGACATTACCAAAACTCCAAACTATAAACTCATGTGGCACACAAGTTTTTTTGTAATTGTGTCTGATGTGCATTAAATGCATCCTCTTTTCATTTCTCTTTATTGTCAGAAATGAATACCTGCAATATAACTGATTCAGATCCAGAAAATACAACATTTTCAAGTGGTGAATCATCTAGTGCCACTACTGTGACAAATGGACATTGACTATCGTGCCAACCCCACTTACAAACACCTAACTCTAGACTCACCTCTTCTCTCCTCTTGTCAAGGAACACAACGTATCTGCTGCAGCTTCACTTTCTTACTTATTAAGAAACTACAATCATGCACCCATCACCCCACAGACAATGGATGGCACACGTTAACCCCTTACCCTGCACTTCACTCTTTATTGCTGTGTCCCAATGATTGTCCTAAATCGCTTCCTTTGTGGCAACCCACAAACAATAGATACAACAGATTCCTATCTCAGGAAGGAGGAAGCTGGATAGAAGTTTTAGGAAAGAAAGACTATGTTTTTGCTACTCTCAGGAAAATTTGAGCAATCACTAAAATTATTAGCAATGTGTACTGCCTTTTAAACTGAAAGTAGCACAAAACATATGGTCTGGAATTTATTGAGGATCTTAGAGTTGGATTGCTGGTTCAGGATCAACATGTTCCAGATCATCAGATTGAATGAACTAGATCAAATGATAATTGGATCCTAAATTAGCGGCCCCACTCTGAAGTGCTTGATAAAGACCGACTCTAGTCTCTTTCCTTGTATATTGGGACAGGGCTGAGCCTCACTGTTTCCCTTATAGGTTAGAGAAACAGTCGCCCCACTTCCTGCCCATCCTCTCCCCCTTTCCCACCTGTGCCTGCGTGGTGTTAGTCTCTCTCTTGTCTCGCCCCTGTCTTCCCTCCAGGTTATGGGCTGGTGCAGGAGGAGCTGTTATCCCCGGCTTCCATGCAGTACAGCCTGCCCTCGCCACTGGGCGTGGAGCCCTACTGGCAGGAAGTCTCCAGCCTAGAGTGTGCCCCGATCGCCACCACCGAGGAAGACACATTAATGGAGATGTCGGATGTGCAGGTGTGGCCAGCGGGGGTCAGCCCCTCGCTGGTTACGGTGGAGGACTCGTCACTAGAGGGCAGCAGTCGGGCCGACGACTCAGAGGG
>OMKZ01055405.1:25461-48693 GCA_900302535.1 Neoniphon sammara | reverse complement strand
AGTTCAGGTAGGTTGGAGCCGTTTTGGTAGCTGCTTTGTAGGCGAGCATCAAGGACTTGAACTTGATGCGGGCAGTAACTGAGAGCCAGTGGAGGGATATGAACAGCGGAGTGACATGTGCTCTTTTGGGCTGGTTGAAGACCAGACACGCCACCGCGTTCTGGACCATTTGCAGAGGTTTGAGCGCACATGCAGAGAGGCCTGCCAGCAAGGAGTTGCAGTAGTCAAGGAGTGATATTACAAGAGTCTGTACCAGGAGTTGTGTTGAATGTTCAGGCAAGTAGGGTCTGATCCTTCTGATGTTCTACAGGGTGAAACGGCATGAACGAACAACGGAAGCCACATGGTCCTTAAAGGTTAGCTGGTCGTCAGTGATGACACCCAAGATTCTGGCAGACTTTGTGGGGATGAGCTGAGTGGAACTGAGCTAGATACTGATCTGTTGTTGTACAGAGGGGTTGGCTGGGATGACAAGGAGCTCCGTCTTTGATAGGTTAAGCTGAAGGTGGCGGTCCTTCATCCATGCTGAGATATCGGTGAGGCATGCTGATATCTGTGCCGAGACTGTGAGGTTGTCTGGCGGGAATGATAGGAGGAGCTGGGTATCGTCAGCATAGGAATGATATGAGAAGCCATGTGAGCGGATGACTGCACCAAGTGAGGTAGTGTATAAAGTCTTCTGATGAAGTTAAAGAAAAAGATATGACATGACATTAAAGAAGAAAAGAAAGAAAACAAAAAGTATAGAAAAGTTTGCCTTCATTAAAACACGGCCACAGGTTGGGCCTTAGCGGGAGCTGAGAAAGACAGCAACTCGACGAGCACATGCACCTATCACGACAGGTGGAGGGCGTTGATGCCATTTGCACAGTTGATTTCTCCCTAGAATGGCAAGGTACCTGAAACCTAATGTATACTTTTAATATCCCTTCTTTGTCTGTTTCTTAGGAAAGCTGGATCTCACTCTCTTAACTGAACCCATTGCTGGCAGCAGCACCATCTTGATTGACAGAGATTTAAGACAGACTTGCCTAATAGGCTTGAAAGATTCTTTGGAGAGGGCAGAACCAAAGGCAATTCCCGCTGGAGGGTGGCAGATTATATCACTGGATGCTTTTTCCTCACGCCCTGCAGAAAATATTTCAGGGAAGGTGGCTGAAATGGGTCAACATCTTTTTCTCCACACCACCTTACTGCCTTATAGCATGAAATAGTGGATTTTGCCTCTGCGTCCTGGATAGTCTGCCCCACGTCTTTTGACAGTGCTGTACCCCTGTGAGTGCCCCCCCAAAACTGAGGAACTGTCCATGTTTCCACTCCTTAGTATTTTGGTGACTTGTGATGAATCTGACTGTGCCTAAGCAGGAAGAGAGAGGCAGTAGCGCCCAACCAAACACTCTCTGCAGTTCACTGCCAACTTCTGCTTCATGATATAAAGTCATAGAAAGTTGCTCACCCACGAGTTGCTTCTGTATTTGCATTTTGAATGTTGCTGATTTCAGTTTCAGTCATCTCCCCATTCAAACCAATATCAAAATAAGGCTCAAAGACATACTTCCAAGTGAAAAAGGCTGAATACACTTTAAAAGGTTATCAGAAAAGAAGTTGTAAATTTGTGGTTGTTTCCCAAATTTACAACAACCTTGTGTTTTTGGTTTACTTCTTGATGTAGGGTCTGTTTTCTCAGTTTAATACGATTCCTATTATCCAGTGCATTAAAAGGTGCTTAATGTTAGAAATAGCCTAAACTTGTCTTGTAAACTTTTAAACTTACTTCAGTGTAACAGAAGAAGAGACCAGAAAAAGATTTTGACTAAGCACAGGGTCTCAATCTTTTGGCCCTGTGTGCACCTTTCTTAAGATACAATTTCCAAGTCCAAATGTTTTTCAGTGGCTTTTTGGCAATATAGAGCCCTTGCATTTGTTATGACCCCTTTCACCAACAAATTGACTTGGCATAAACGGCACAACGTGCTTAAGTTGCTAAGTGCTGTAAACTGGCTAACGCAGCAGGGGGCCATTTAAGACTGAATAATGGAATGGAAACAGAATGGTCATTCAGTCTGAATATCAGGCTAAAAAGTTCAATGTTTATACAGCTGACTCTTAAAGGAATACTCAAACCTTTTTACTTCTACTCCAACACTCTTACCCAGAGTTAGGTGAGACAAGATGTTTGATACCATTTTCACCTCTATTTATCCATTGGTTCGGTTCGTATAGGTAGCATTTCATGTTAGCTTAGCACAAAGACTTGCCTAGCCTAGCTCCATCAAAGTCAAAAAAAAAAAAGAACGACCTTACAGCAACTATGAAGCTGTCTTATTTACACCATGTATCGTGTGTTGCGCGGTAATGTACGACGGAGTATTAGGGCCATGTTGAGAAAAAAAAAATCTGAGATTTTGAGAATAAAGTCATAATTTTACTTGAATAAAGTCGTAATATTACAAGAATAAAGTTATAATTTTACTAAGAAACAAATTCATAATATTATGAGAATAAAGTTGTAATTTTATGAGAAAAAAGCCATAATATTACGAGAATAAAGTAAATTACAAGTTAGAGGTGAAATATCAAAGAGCAGCCTCAAAATGAGCAATGTGGAGCATCTTGTGAAATTACATTTCAGTATAGGTTTCACAAAAGCACTCAATGTTTTGGCACATCAGCACCGCATTATCATAAGTATAAGGACTTATGTTAGAAATTGTGTATATTCCAAAGAAAGATCCTCACTACTAATCTCATAGTTTCCTGAGAAACTACGAAACCCCTTTGAACTGCACACTGATGTAACCAACGAGAGCCTTGCAGTCGGCCGCCACCAGCCATTTGCTCCTCCACTAAAGAGACAATTTCCTCCAAGTCCGTTAGTTTTTTTTCTTCGGAAAAGACACAGTTTCTGGCACAATCTTTTCAAAGTCCCGTTACTTAAGATAATGTGGTGCTGATGTGCCAAAAGATTGAGCGTTTCATTATTTATGAAACCTGTACTAAAGTATAACTTCACAAGATGCTCCACATTGCTCATTGTTTTTTTTTTCTCAGCGTGGCCCTAATATGTCTTGGAAATTTTTTTGAAAAACAAGAGCTGTTTAATGGAAGATGGTAGGAACTATAACTGATGAACACATATGTTCAGCGGTTATAGCTCCTACCATCTACCTTCTACTAAAACGACTCTCTATTTTTATTTATTTATTTTTTTAAATTCCAAGACCTACCGTGTAACACAAATGATACACTGATACAATGATACAAGTAAGACAGCTTCGAAGATGGTGTAAGGTTTATTTTTTTTCACTTTGACAGAGCTAGGCTAATGACTCCTGTAGACTTTAAGTCTTTATGCTAAGTTAGCATGAAATGCTACCAATTGGAACCGAAGCAGTGGACATACAGAGGTTAAAATGGTATCGAACATCTTGTCTCAGTCTGGGTAAGTCAGAAAAAGGGTATTTTGCCCAAAATGTTGGAGTATTCCTTTAACAACAACTGAATTTGCAAGTTGTTTTTGTGTGTGCATGCACACAGATGTTAGGTGAATGGATGTCTGTGTAAGTAATAGCGTCAAGGCTCTTCTCCACTACCCAGGGGACGAGAGAGAGGAAGATGAATCGGGGGTTGTTGATGACAGTGCAGAAGGAAAGGACAGAAGTACAGAGGATGGCAAAAGATGAATGTTAGTTCCGGTACGAGGGACTGAGGAAAGAAAGGGAGATTTCATGTAATAATGATTGTAGCACTCGTGGCACATAGTATATCCCATCCACACCCAGTGTTTCTCACAGGCTGGCCATATAAATGTGGCAGAAAGGGGAGGGTGTGTGTATAAGGGGATTATGTCTTAATTGTCCTTGCATACAGTAACAGCAGCAGCACTGTGTCCTGTGGAAACTAATTGCCTACTTGGTACCAGGGCAATATGCCAGTCTTTGCACTGCACCCATTTTTACCCTTATCTGAATGTTGGGTAGTTTTAAACATCTCCACTTTGTTAAAAATGTTTTACTTACTGTTTATGAACACTGTTGCTAACACCTGCAGTATGGAGCAAATTGTAGAACTTTAAGACACAGATGTGAGTGTGTGTGTGTGTGTGTGTGTGTGTGTGTGTGTGTATCAGTCGCACTGCATATTTCCAATATTTTGTAGAGAACTTTATTGTTCAGGAAAATGTCATATTCTCATATAAAGTTTTTTTTATCTACAAACAACAAAGTCAGCAAACATAAGTTGCCATGAGGAAATGTATATGGAGGCCTCATCAGTCAGGGACTAATTGCTGTGATTTACATGGGTTTTGATGTCCCTTCGACCTCTTGTTGCCCACACCAGGCTATGGCTCACCCATTAATCACACATAAACGCCTGTCACTGTCGCAGCCTGCGCTCATCCAACATGGCCAGCCTCTGTCACGGGGTTGACAGAAAGAGAAAACGAGGAGCAGAGAGACTGAGCGGAGGGGAAGGTGACTGGGCACCCGGGAGGGCTACATGGTGGGGCTCAGGCTCAGACCCTCTTCCCTCACACACTTGATCAAGTGATAATCACACGCAAAAAAAAGACCTAAAATCTACGTTTGTATGGAGTGGATCAATGGAGACAGATTTTTTTTCAACAGTTCTAAACCTGTGAAGCTTTTGGAAATGTTTGAAGTACCACAATTGTGCACTTTGGTTCATCAAAATTCAATAAAATGGCACATCTCGAGAAAATATTGGGACTTTTCAAGCGGTGATTGATCTAATTCAGTATGAAGACATCGACAGGGCAGATATTTTTGATACACCTCCTGATGTAAAATGAAGATGGTGCAGAGGACAGTGGGGATGATGGTATGGGTGGAACTATTGACAATTTGGAAGGCACTGGATACAGGTTTAGAAGAAAAGGGTTAGAAGACGTTAAAGACTTGTGAGCCAACCACCTCACATGGCAGCAAAACCGAGAGAGCCGGTATCAGTGGATGTAGTGATGATGACTGATGACGACTAACTTTTTTTTGTTGATGAGGCTGTGCGATTCCTCTGCGATCAAAGCCAGCTGTGTGCCTCATTCGAAGGCAAACATGATCGTCATGCATCCCCATTAGAAATGCGAGCATTCATCGCTGTGCTCCGCATTAGTGGCTACAGTCCAGCGCCGTGAATGTCCATCAAGAGACTGGTGTTGGAAATTAGCTTCGGCTATATACACGCATACAATACGCTGGACACTGCTTCTGCAACTGTCAATGTTCTCTGTACTTGTCCCTTACAAATAAACTAATAAACTAATGTGAAAAATTATTTTACCCCATAAATCAAACCAGACTATTTTGTTTAATTTCTACATGAAAGTATCATTTCCTTGTTTTTGCTTCCTTGTATTTACTAATCTATCATATTTAATTTATTACAGTACTTGTTTTTTGCTTGGAATTATTTGACTTCACATCACAAAGTAAATTGGATCCACTATTTATATTTACAGTGTTTTTCTCATTTTTGTGCATGTGTCTTAAACACTTAAAAATGGAAGTACAATCTACTTAAACGGTCAACATGTGCATTGGAGGAGAAATTTGAATCTGAAGTTTCTGGAGAGAAGCACGTTCATTGTTTGATGCCAAGAAAACTTTACTTGAAAATATGCTCAGTTGAATTAACTAAGAATTTCTGTGTGGAAACTGTTGCCTACGTTTTTTTTTCTTAGTAAATATCACTCCATATTTTTTTTCAGTGTGCCAGTTGTTGACGAGGGGACACTCTAACGAGATTCTGCAATATCTCCATTTTACTGATGATGTTAAACTCCTCTCAGGTAAACTTGGAAAAGTTAGACCCCTGGTGGAATTACCCATCCATCCATCCATCCATCCAATTAATGAACACGAATTAATGGAATTAATGAACAAGAAATTCATTGGCAACAGCACCTGGGTGTAGATTAGGCTATGATACCACATTATGGGAGACGTGCAAGAAAAGCTGACAAGAAGCCTGGGCCTGGTCTTAGGGGTGCAGTAGTCGACATTTGGCAACTTTTTCAACTCAGTCCCACTCCTGCAGGGGCTGGGTGAAAGGGGAATGGGTGCCACCAGGTTTCTGAGAGCCAGCAGGGTTAAAAACCTCCCTGTACAACCTCTCAGGAATATCAGTAAGACACCAAGGGGTACATATAGCTACTATTACTCCCATACCAGAAAAGTGGTAGTGACCCTATGGAATGACAACAGTGTTGTCACCCTGGCTTCCAACTGCCAATCTAACAAGTCCATTGAGAAAGTCAAGTGATACTCCCGAGCTGCAGACAAGGAAGTAGCAATTAACCAGCCATACATTGTCATTTATTAGAGCAACAACATGGGTGGTGTGGACAGACAGGACCAGATCATTGGCTACTACATGATCCATTCAAAAAAAAGTGGTGGGCTTTGTTCTTCATGTTCATGCCCTTAGTAACCACACACAACGCATGGCTGCTGTGCAGGAGGTGCGGCAGAGAAAGACCACTGGGTGCGTTCACAAGAGAAGCTGTGAGAGCCTCATGGATTTCACACAAAAAGCCACTGCCATACTTCAGCGACCAGCAGCACAGCGTCACTGAAGAAGCCGGCATGCTCCTCCAGCTGTGCGAAATGACAAAAAAGGCCACTACCCGCCGAGAATCTATCACCAGCACCACCATGATGCACTTTTTGCAGTGTGTGCGTGCGAGTGTGCATGCGTGCGATGGTTAAAAATGGTTGGTTTGGAGAGATTCTGCTTTTTGCTCCATTCTATCAATTAACAGCAATAACAAAAAATCTAATCGGTAAAACATGGGTTATGACATGAGCTGATGAGCTGAGGGAACATATGTAGCAATGTCAGCTTTCACTGTGAGTATGTTGAAGCAGTTTAAAGGAATATTCCAACATTTTGGGCAAAATACCCTTTTTCTGACTTGCCCAGACTGAGACAAGATGCTGGATACCATTTTAACCTCTGTACGTTGACTGGTTTGGTTCAAATGGGTAGCATTTTGTGTTAGCTTAGCATAAATACTTGAAGTCTACAGGAGTCATTAGCCTAGCTCTGTCAAAGTGAAAAAATAAACCTTACAGCTACTCTGAAGCTGTCTTATGTACATAATATATCATGTGTATTTGCAATACATGGCTTGGAATTGTTTTCAAAAATGAGTGTTGTTTTAGGAGACTTTAGTGTGAATAACGTGTGCTGAATAAAGTGGGTTTTTGAACTTCGTACACTGGACTGGTTGGTTTAATTCCTCCCACTACTATCTAGTTAGTATCGAACAAGAGCCACTTTTCCTCCTCATTCCATGATGCAATCTGAGGAGTAATGAGCACCTTTCTCAAGGCTCTTGATACGTGTCTGTTGCATTGTTGCTCTGGGGTCCCTTGATAGCCATGACTAATTCAAAACAGTGATAATTTCACTGTGCGGTTTACTTAAGACTGCTCATCTTCTTGTGAAGATCTTCCAGTGAAGCTATGGTTCAGTCAATTTTGGCCAACACTGTGGGCTAAATTCACGAAACATTTGTAATGCTTTTGTAGCCAATAAACCATCGTAAAACATACATAAAAACTGCACATGATTCACAAAGCACCAACAGTAGGTGGAAAGCCTACTTAATTGCGCTGCCCATAAAACAGGTTCTCAGTGCACCATCGCTGCTCATGCATATTTTAATTAAGTTATCCATATGCATTTCAGTGCCAAAACGACCCCTTTCTATGCAAATGAGGCTGATTACAGGGTTTGTCCAATTCACAAAGAACATTGCTCGCAATTAAGGTTGAAATTTTAAGACCTTCCTAAAGTTGGTGGTAATGGAAGTTTAAAAGGGGATGTGATGTGCACACTTTCCAATCAGTAGTAACTATGATTGTAACAAGCCATTGCCAGCATCCCAGTCGTGCTAGAGATAGTAATGTGAAGACAATAGTCTCATTAAGCCGTTTACTTGATTGCATCAACAGCTCCCCATAATAATCCCATTTACATCACTTATTTTGATTATCTAGAGAGAATTGTGGAAATAGCTTTTTTGTTTTTAAGTTTTTATTTTTTGTAAAATATAACCTCTGTTGTCTTCCATCACTAGAGATTTTAACTGAACAGTTTCAGCCATGTCTAGATGATGATGGATTCCCAGGATGCCATTGTCCTAATCCCAACCCCAATGTTCAGACGCTAACCAGCTTAGTGTGCAGAAAAGTACCTATTTTGCAACAGTCTGGTGGTGCACTACTGGCATTTTAAGAAGCAGTTAGGCTATTGATACAGAAAGGCCAATAAATCCTAAACAAACTAATATTTTGCTGTGCATAAACATGGCATTCTGCTGCCACTGCCTCATGAGTCTCATCGTCTTCCTTGTCGCCACCAGCATCATCGTTTGAACACATTGGTAAGTTTGGCACACTCTTTTTAAATCCTCGCTTTGTCTGCTCGCCACTTCCTCTTTGCCAGACCTCCACTAGGGGGGATCAGGCCTAGAAACTGGTATGTCACTCACTGACTTACTGTCTTACTGACTGACTGATTCTCTAAAAATGTGTGTCTCTTCAATACTAAAACAATAAATGTGAAAACACCTTCTCTGATCTTTGGGTGAGTGTAAACCTGCGTGTGACCAGTTAAAACAAATATGAAAAGAAGCAGGGTTTAACTGAAAGAGAAAAAACACCCCTTCTTGGTGTGCTTGAAACATTTACCTTTAATGCATCTGTGGGCAGGATCTTGCAAAACCCTCGTAGTTATGAAGTCCCTCACACATGCAGTAAATATTACCTTTACTCATCCTACCCTCTACATAAATACATGCTTTGAAAGGATATCACAGCTTTAAATGCTGGCCATGAAGAGCCAATGATGAAAGGGTAGAGGAGATGGGTAAAAGTAGCATAGAGAGCGAGTCATCAAGGAATAGCCAAGGGCTGAAAATGAAAGGATGTAAAGTGCATGAAAGAGAGGAGAGAAAGAGGGAATGAAATAGAGACACAATGATAAAGACAGTGGGGTGCAGGTAGGACGGACAGCCTTTTACAAGCCACCTCTGAGTCGTCTGGCTTTCAAATTGGCCGCCGGTCAGGGTGAGTGATGCACTGTGACATTTACTGGAGGTCAGAGCCCCGAGTTAACTGTCAACAGATGGAGAGAGAAGGGAGGAGAGGAGAAGGGGTGGAGGCAGGGACACAAAAGGGGAGAAAGGAAAAGATAAGAGCGGGTCGAGCCATAAGCTGCTGTGGTTTTCTGAGGTTTGTGTGAGACCTTTACCATTACGAAGACAGACCCACTGTTCGGGAATGTTTCCTCTCACGATTTTCCTCCCTCTTCTTCATCCTTCTCCTCTCTCTGCCTCGCTGACAGCCAGAAGAGAAAAGGAAGACATCGATCAGCCACTGGGGTGGGGGGGCAGAGTACTTTTATGAAGAAATAAAGGAGAGAAGTGGGCTTGAGCACCATGTTATCCATTTTGGCAACCCTCCTTTTTCCCACCCTGCAGTCACTCACCTCGGCTCCTTAAAACCCAGCACAGTGACATTTATCCAGGAAGCGAGCGCATCCAGGCGAGAACGAAAGTTACTGATGTGAGCGCGCCGGTGATCATGTAAAGACTGTTCCTTCGCTGTGTGGAACTTACAATGGGAAAGAGGCGATGAGGTCGAGAGTGACAACCTTTAACTTCACGCACCAAGTCATTCTGCTTCCTGGATCACACACCTGATGCCTTTATGATCTCATCTGTGTTGTTTCCATTGCTAACTGCAAATCATCTCATCATGAAGGGTGTCATCTTTCAAAAATAACTGTTAGGAGAAAACGCAACATGCATATATAAAAAGGAAAGAGCAACAAAACATAAAAATGATAGACCTTTTTCACAGTAAATAGCAGGTAAACACAGGCGTTACTAATGACATTAATGAAGGTTCTGTTCCATTTAAGTGTAGCAGAGTCTTTCCAGTGAGCCAGCATGAACAATAGCAGGGCCCTGGAACAGAACCTTCATTAATGTCATTAGTAACACCTGTGTTCTGCTTTCTGATTTCATGTCAATGTAACTGCTGTGAAAAATGTCTAATAAAATATGCAGGCCATTTTACGCTGATATTTAGTTGTGCAGAATAAACACATATAAAGTGGTATTATTATAGTATTGAAAAGTGCACATAATACAGAGAGCCTGTGTGGGCTCTGGTGTCCACAAGCCCCCTGTGTGTGTGTGACCCCACCAGAACACAGTCCCATTTAGCCGTGCAAAACACAGAGGTGTCTGACATGACATCACAGTGGTTCGTTAGCACCGTTAGTCTCAGACTAATCAGCTCATCTTGTTTGTTTAACCTGAAAGACGCCCTCACAGAGAAGATGATCACATTTATTATTCAACATGGGGGAACCAATCTTCTCCAGGATCTGACCTTTACGCTTTGTGTGTGTCTGTGTCTATGTGTGTGTGTGTGGGTCTGTGTGAGAGAGTGGGTGCGCACATGCACGGATTAATATGTTCGCATGTGCTTATGTGTATTTACCCTCCTATTACCTCATTTTTTCCCAGATACCCTTTTAATATCCTTATTGCATAGAGACACGTTTGGACACACATGCACACACACACACACACACGTTTTCCCACTCATACTTGCCTATGAATGCACAAATATACAAATAAAAATCAAATGAAATGAGATGTGCCAAAGGTTAAAAAATGCAAATGCCAAGGTTATGACTTGAGGAAGTTATTAGAACCAAGGTGCTGCAGCCTCAATAGTAATGACTGTCAAAAAATGCTAACATCTTACTATAGTTATGATTGTACACATTCAGTCATTCAAACAAATGAGAGGGGAGGGGGGATGAAACGGAGCAACCAGGAGAGACATGATAGAGCAACACAGAATGGCTCTCAGTGCAATCACTTGGAGAGGAATTTTTGAATGTGGTGACCTTCAGGATTTAGCTTAAAAGGATGTTTTTTTTTTTCCCCCTGTCCATTTTTGGTTGAAAACAAGGTTTAGACAGAGGAGACAAGGAGTAAAAGGAGCAATTGATTTTATTCTCTGATTTTGTTCTGCAGTATTTCATGTATTGATATTGAGCTAATTAAAGCAACTACTCTATATACATTCACTGAAAATAAGGCATTATTCTGCTTTATTGTGGCAGGTTGTGGTAGAAGAAAACACAGCTTTGTTTTCAAAGGTTAAAAGAGAAACCTTGTGGCTTTGATTGTCTAGCAGCCCTTGTCTACCTAGCTGCCCCTCTTCTCCGAGCCAAAGGGGTGATTTGTCACCTAAAATACCATTAATCACTGAACAGGAGCGTTGAGTGTTGCTGTTTAGAGACCCAACATGGCTACCCATCCATCCAAACCAAGATCCATTCACTCCACACAGGCCCTGAGGACCAGGTTCAAGGCTGAGGGGGAGACTCTCTCAGCTGGATACAAACTCCGGGGCAAAGCAAGTCTAACCTCAAGCCCTGTGTCTCTTGGAATTCTAATCCTCAAGCTAATTAACTAGTGGGTGTCAATCAAAAATAATAAATAGGAATAGCTCAAACACCTACCAGTGAACCACTGGAAAATGCAACCTGACCCATAACACTGTCAAAAAGTGCTATAGACAAGCACAAATGAATGTTGGCATTGAGCCATCATTAGGAAGAAGCTCAATGTGGTTAGAGCAAAAATGTCAGCCAATCACAAAGTTTAACTCCACAGCAGTTTGTCCAGTCATGCAGGACCTCCTGCATGACTCGGACCTCCTGAGACGGATCTTAAAAAACAAATCAGATCCTCAGTATCCTGGATAATATCGGATTACTCCAGATGCCTTTTCCAGGTTTCTCATGCCTGGAATACAAGTTTATTCAGGATACTGTAAACTGGCATGTTATTCACTACATTTACATGCACTTCAGTAATCAGGTTACTCACCCTCAGACAGCATTTCACCGATTTCTCAGCTGCCATGTTAACAAAAATGCCGATTTCAGTAATTGGGGTAAGGGATTAAGAGAAATCACCATATTTAAGTTGTAGTTCTGCTGGGGAAACCCGATTACTGGGCCATGTAAATCCATTCCACGATCTCTGACCGGGTTTTATAAGTTCCCATGTGCAACAGAACAGAGCAGATAAGGAAACTGGCAATAAAAAACAGGCAGTAAAACGCATGAGAGAGTAAAAACTTCCTGTTCTTTACGCTCACTGAAGAACGCTGAAAATTTTTATGTCAATGTATCTCTGATGAAAATGGAGGTTTCCTTCAGCGGTGACAGTCTAGGAGATAAACCCATTACTGTGAAGCGCGTGTATACAGGATTTTCTGTAATCAGTGTAAGGTAACATAACCTGGTTACTCCCAGTAATTGGGTTTCTTGTGTGCATGTGACATACTAACTGATTTTCAGTAGTTTTAACAAACAATTAGGAAATTCTTGAAAAAAATAAACATAAGTAAATTAATAAATAAATTATATCATATCTCCAAAGTGTGTTTCAGGTTAGGGAAGACATAAAACCTCCTTGTTGTTTTGGTGCAGGGAAAAGTAAGCAGGTTTGAAAAAATATAGATCCAACGTCATGGCCCTAAGTGTCCTACTTTAGCAGACACTATTCCAACAGATGTTTATCAATATGTCTGTCAGTGTCAAATCTCTGATATTCCCTTCATTGTAAACCCCATTCAGATTCGGGAAATGTGTTTTTTAAATATTCTCCTTCCTGCTCCTCCTGAAGCGTCCCAGTCTAAAATCCACTAAGACCTCATTCATTTCCCTCATCCAGGATGAATGGTTTAGTCCACAGGGCATCAGCATTATAAGACTCCTCCACTGGCTTTTGAATAGGGGGAGACGAGACAGGGTGCAGAGACAGTCTCATATATGTACATGCTATCACACTTCTCCATCTGCAACGTGAATGCCTTAGCAGAAAAGAGAGGGCTGAGGACTGAAGATCCTATCACATAACAGGAGATATGGGAGTATATTCAAACTCTGCTCT
Source organism: Neoniphon sammara (assembly GCA_900302535.1). NCBI lineage: Eukaryota > Metazoa > Chordata > Actinopteri > Holocentriformes > Holocentridae > Neoniphon > Neoniphon sammara. Next base: position 35,678 of record OMKZ01055405.1, on the reverse strand, counting down.
GTAAGGCCACACACACACACACACACACACACACACACACACTCTTCCACTTAGTATGAGAAGGCTAACGCCAAGCTACAATGTGTCCATGTGGACTTTCTTGAGTCTTTGTAAAGGGACAAAGTGACAGCACTGGGGATGCTATGTGTTTGACAGGTCGTGTCTGGCTGCTAAAGGAAAGGCTGGCCATGGCCTGGACTTTGATAGCATTGTGGTTTGTGAGTGGGTGAGTGTAGAAAGTGCTGGTCACTGAGGGGAACAGTCAGTGTTAATGTAACGGAAGGTTAGCTAGACACTGGTCACCATTTTTGTTTGTTGTTTTGTTTGTTTTTTGTTAAAGGAATACTCCAGTGTTTTGGGCAAAATACCCTTTTTCCAACTTACCCAGACTAAGACGAGATGTTCAATACCATTTTCACCTCTGAATGTCCACTGGTTCGGTTCCTATAGTTAGCATTTCATGTTAGCTTAGCATAAAGACTTGAACTCTACTGGAGTCATTAGCCTAGCTCTGTCAAAGTGAAAAAATAAACAACAACAACCTTACAGCAACTATGAAGCTGTCTTATTTATGCAATGCATCATGTGTATTTGAAATACACATCTTGGAATTGTTTTTAAAAACGAGAGTCGATTTAGGAGCAGTCAGATGGTAGGAACTATAACTGCTTAACATATGTATTCAGCGGTTGTAAGGTTGTAAGGTTCATTTTTTCACTTTGATTACGAGGCTAAGGACAGTCTACAGGAGTCATTAGCCTAGCTCTGTCAAAGTATAAAAATAAACCTGTATCAAATAAAGTGTATCATGTGTATTACAAGGTAATGAAATACACGTCTTGCAATTGTTTTTAAAAATGAGAGTACTTTTAGGAAAAATTAGATAGTAGGAACTATATGTGCCGAACACATGCATTCAGCGGTCATAGTTCCTACCGCTACCATCTAACTTCCCCTTAAAAAAGCTCAAATACACATGATACATTGTGTAAATAAGACAACTTTTGAGTTGCTGTAAGGTTTATTTTTTTCATTTTGACAGAGCTAGGCTAATGACTCCTGTAGGCTTCAAGTCTTTATGCTAAGCTAACATGAAATGCTACCCATCGGCACCAAACCAGTGGACGTACAAAGGTGAAAATGGTATCGAACATCTTGTCTCATTATGGGTAAATTGGAAAAAGGGTATTTTGCCCAAAATGTTGGAGTATTCCTTTAATCTGTACTGTGCATGTGCAATACCCAAAGCACACCTCGGTGTCTTTGGTGTCTCTCTTGATATACCTTGGCAGAGAGGAAGAACTTGCAGAGAGGAGGCTTCAAAGTATGCCTCAAAGTTGATTTTTTCTTTTTTTTGACACACTGTGCCAAGGCTTGCTCCAATCCAGAGAAAATGTGACTGATGATATTGGTACTATTTATTCAGACAGAATCACATAAGGCTGAGGTTAGACAAAGCAACATTTCCCCGTCTTCCTCTGATACAGGCCTGATTCACAGTCAGGCCGAATCTGTGCTAGTTAGTGCTGAACTGCAGACTTTGGTCCAGTCAGCACAGAGAATCGAGAAGTGTATGAAGGGTACAGACACTAAAGTGGGCCAGTTAGAGTCCTATGATTATATCAAACACAACCCAAATCTGGATGTAATCAGGTGTTGTATACGGGGATGAGAAAAGTCTGAATAGCCAGAGAAACCTGGGATTTAACTCATTGTGACCGACCATCAGCTCTGTCATAGTATTACCTTTTTAACTCCATCTTTAGCTCGTGCACTAATATGGAGCATACTGCTCATGTCCAGACTTCCATGGTTTAATCCAAACGAGTATTGCAGACTTCTGATCTCTTTTTTAGTGGATAACATGAATCAAACTACCAAAGCTGCAACTTGTTTTTCCACTGCATTTGTTTTGTTATGTCTCACCAAGAATTTAATAACCATCTTCCCCACATCGAGTGTCAAAATCCCAGAACACAATGATGGATATGTAAGTTTTAGATTTTTTTCCTGCCTCAGGGATTCAGATGAGTATTTACCACTGGTGGCACTGGTTCAACTAATATTCTAGAAAGTCACACAAGCATGCTTTTTTCTTTCTGAGGCATACAAACAAATCTTAGGAGCTTATGAGTGGCATAATGTAATTTAAGTAATTACCACCTTAAAAGTGGCCCAAATCTTTATGTCCCCCAAATGAATAATTTTAACAAATAAGGCTGTCATAATTGTTTTTTAACCATAGTGTGAATGATTATTAGAATATTGTATGTGACTCCAGTTAAAAAGACTGAATATCTACTTCCAACATGTGTATTAATGGACTTTGATCACATAAATAAACACTGACTTTATAAATAGAACACAATTAACACAATTAACAAGCGGTCTGCTGACATTTAGTATTAACAATGGATGGTTTATTATATCTGTTCATGAAATGTTCAAGATAGTGAACTGTACTGACTTTGTTTGAATTTAGAAAAAATTTAGTCCATAATTAAGGATAAAAACAGTTCATATTTCATGCATTTGCATACTACAATAGAAATAAAAGGAAAGGGGAACTATTTACGTGATTGTTTTTCACTTATTGTGATTATATGTTGCTCATAATTCATAACTGAGAGGAAGAAAGGCTAGGAGGCTTTTTTGGTCATGATGTATGTAGTAGTCTCATCAATTTCAAAGCTCATTAATTTACACTGACAATACCTGACAGCCAACTAGCTCCACGTAGCCTTACAGCTCTACAGCTCTGAGCACTTAATTACTGTGTGAAACATTTACTGTATTTATACATTAATATTGTTCATTTCCAGAGTAGCCCTATGTGTTTTTCATATGTGGTAGAATATTAACTGTAGGAATATACAATGAATTATATTAGAGGGCCATTCTGATATTATTATTTATAACTTTATTTTTAGATGTCCAACTTGATTTAGATGCTGATAATGTCTAGTTATCAGTTGCATTGATTCTGTCTAAACCGGTGCATTTCTGGGTTTTCTGTTGGGAGCTCCAGTTCAAATGATGGCAGACTCCTTGTGGGATTTATATAAATGAATCCAATGTTGTATGGAGATCCAACAGTAGATGGCAAGGAACAAATAATTTTACCAGGAATTGGAGCTCCTCTGCTATCAGGGACTTGAGCAGACAAAGGTTTGCATGCAAACCTAAGTAGTGGTTTACACAACTCATACAACTATAATAAACCTACGGGCCTTCCAGTGCTGTGGCCAGGAGCCTGCTTACAATTCTGACAACTGCAGAATCTTAAGGCAGGCAATCTCCCTGGCTTCCTACACATCCATAAGAAAGACAAGGAAGACCTGGTACTCAGCAGACCCAGGGAGCCTTGAGATTTCAACCAAGTGTGCCAATTTACTGCCAAGAGAGCCTTTATATTCTGGCAACATGGTGCAGCAGGTCGTGGGAACCCTTTGGTCATCCCTAGCAGCTGCATGTGAGCAATCATGGACAAGTGGCCTGATCCCTGCGGTTAGCACACTGGTTTTATTCCTGGCCAGCAGCACCCTTCCGAGCACTGGGGCATCCCTGCAGTCCCCCCCCACACAGACATGTCACATCACCAGAGACTCAGCACAGGCTACTTTTTCACTGCCTACCTGTTCTATTTTTAAAATAGAGCCACTCAACAGTCCTTTGTCTCAGTTCTTCTAAATCTTGGGTTTGTGGTTCTTGACGACTTTATAGACCACACTGAAGAAATTGATTGTTCCAAAAAATCTTTATGAATTACTTATGTGTAAGATGAAGACAGCAGAAAAGCCCGTACATTTGTTTGTACATTCATCTTGTAATAGATAATATATTGTACATATCTTAGTCTGTATAAGTCCTTGGGGACCTGCCCCAAAATTAAGACCACTGCAGCAGCAAGTTAATCTCGGATATTGTCAGATGAACATTTTTGTTTTTGTCAGGTTAATGTTGCCATCTGCAAACATTTTCCACTGATGATTTCATATGTTGCTGTCAGTTGCACATATTGCATTCTTCACACTGATAAATGTGCTGGTCAGATCCAGTAACTTATATGAATTACATATTTTAATCCTTAATATGTTGCAGCATTTTGATATTATAACTTTAAAGTATACACCAAGAAAAAGTAGCCTGTGTCTCACACATGGCCAGTATTAAAGAGCACAGTCATGCAGTCACAAATCTTTCTCTGACAGCAGCATGTGGGTGGTGATCATGAGGTGTCTTTCTGATAAAGGATGACTCTACATATTCATGTAATAAAACAAAATGACAAGAGAATTGTTTTATTTGGCTGTGTAGCTAGCAGCTGCTCTGTGTGAAAAGTGTCCTCTGAAGAATATCTGATAGCTTCCAGGACCTGTGCAGTTACTGACATAGTATGGGAGGATGTTGATTTTAAATGAGCTTAACAGAAAATTAATATGCTGGTTTATGCATGAAAAGGCTTTTGGATGCATGGACAATTGTTAAAATTTGTGAAAGCTGCCAGGATCTACTGTCATTTTCTAAATGTTTTGGCTAACTGAACAGCTCTGATTGGAAAAATGGAAGGTTATCATTAGGCTAAATACTGCATTTACCTGTAAACAAAATAACATAATAGTATTACATTGTTACAGTATATTGACCAACAGTCTAACAGTTTTAGAAATGTATTTTTAGTATTTTGTACAAATTTTAAGACATTTTAAAGTAACAACACGAACAACAAAACTACATGATATTGAACCTTGTGGCTTGCCATACTCTTTGCTTGCATGCTCTTGGTAGCTCAAAAGCGCTCATTAAATTTCATAGAAATCTACTCAGTAGATTGTGAGATATCAAATTTGGCATTCTGGCCTGAGGGTGGCACTAGAGGAAAGGTCATAGGGTCACCATAATCAAGAGGACATTTGGTAGTGTGGGCATACATCATGGTCATGAGGTCACCAAAAATGACAGGGTTCATCACCTGGGGAGCATGAATGTGCTTACCAGTAGATTTCAAGATACAGTGAAAAGCCCCTTAGTAGACTACAAGGGCAGAACTGGAACAGGATGAATAACCAAGAACACAACGAGATCACTGGAGCCCACCGTCATAAAGCAGACTTTATTGACAGGTGCAAAAAAGCAAAGTCACTTGGAACATGGTCTTGGAGGAAAGTGTTTAATGGATGGACAGACATATGGGCAGACAGACTGACATGGACATCTTTAGGCCTCACCTGCCAGCGAGGCAAAAACTGGCTTTTTTCCCACAGTGTAGAACCTGTTATCCCTCTTTAAACATCCCAACAAGCCAACATGACTTCATTACATCCCAGTTCTGATCAATAATTCAGCTGATCCCGGTGGCATGTTTATCTGTGGTGCTTGGATTAGGACGGACTCTGATTCTCTCTCACTATTCATCGTGTTAGCTTCCACTGTATATATGCCTTGCCACAGACAGCAATGATACATATGGGATTCTCACAAGAAGACTTCCAGAATATGAGTATGAACATTTGTTTAACGTTTTTGGACTCAATTGTGTTACAGCGGTGTGTTAATTATGGGTTAAGTGCACAATATTTCTGTTTTAGGGTGGCCACTCTGTTTTTTTCTCTCAGATTTTTATGAATAGATAGATAGATAGATAGATAGATAGATGGAGGGAATTAAACCGTACGTGGGCTTGCTTGGGAAACAGAAGAGGGGCATCTAGACTACATCCGTCTTCGATGTTCACCACCCCAAAGTCTTTTAATTACCAGTCACACAATCTGCTTTGTCTTCCAAAAGGGATGGCCTCTAATTGTGGGCCAAATTAAAAAGCCTAATGAAACAGCACTGTGGCCCATTTATCACCGCTAACAAACGGACAGTGGCCACAGAGAGGGAAAGAGAATGCAAGGTACTGAAAATATTTTGTGTAGCATGAAGCTAAAAGCTTTCTTTGGCTTAAGTGGCAGTCAGTGATTTCCGCTCAGATTCTAGTAGTTATTTCTCTTTAATTATGATTGGAAGCATAGTTGAAGAATTTTGACACAATTTGGAGCCTTTTCTCACAGCTGGATAGAAAAGTATATGGCATCCACAACAGCCTCTTGAGGTACAAACGGAAAAAAAACAGTGCTTTGTGTGCCTGACGAGTGTGTGTGTGGCAGTGAAGACAGATTTGACAGGCCGTGTGACCTGCCAGTGGTGGACAGATAAGTGTGTTTGAGCGTCCAGGAGAAAGTGGTTTAAGAGGCTCCTGGATGACAAAGGCCTCCCAAATGAGATTAGACTTTATTGTGAGTGTGAAGACCTGGCTATAATTCAGTTTGAAGAGAACATCAGGCCTGCATCACCCAGGGAAAGTTCACACTTGGCAATCTGGACCAATAAGAGAGGGGCAAGGCGGTAGGAAGGGCAAAAAGGAAGAAAAGAAAAATAAGGACAATAAACAGCAGAGCTCGTTCCATCTTTCCTCACCGGAACCGTTCTGCAGCACTATCTCGCTTATGTAAAACCCCTTAGCAATAAGAGCTGTAGGAAGACCTGTTGGAAGTGTTCAGATTAATGAAATATTGTGCTCCAACCATATGCAAAATGAGAAACACACAGGTTTGCATATTCCAAATGAGTGTTGTTTCATAGTAACTGAGAAAATCCAAAGATTATGGTTTTGTATGGAGAAAACATGTTATTACAACATTGCTGTGACATATTAAAGGATAATTTGATAGAACAGGATACTTTTACCCGGTGACCTGACAGGAATTAACAAACCACAGCATAGATTTCGACTTAATTCCCAAGTCACCCTTGGCGACGGAGGTTTCTGGAGCACCTCAGTCCTCATACACTGCCTGTTATGCAACAGGAGTTTCCATTGATCGCTCTGCTGCCTGAAAATAAGTGCAATACACATAGCCACATGCCATACAGTAATATGACCCATTTATCGTGACCTTGAAATACAGCAACATTACTCCAAATCCATCATCATTATAAAGTCAACATTGTATTCACATTGGAAGGACACGTAACAGAAAATTCAAGATGCCGAAAAAGAAATCTTGGGCTGTCAAATGGTAAAAATGATAACACATTTTAAAATAACAGAATGTAAATTAATGCATATGAATGTCTGATGATGTCTAATGGAAATATATATTGATACCTTTTGATACAGTATTTCTATTAAATGCTTTATTGATATGCCACAGTAATGTTTTTGAGTTGAATTATCTTCTTTGGGGGCTTTTCCCAAATGAATATTGATATATGTGATTGTTTGCGATTAATTCAATTAATTAATCAGCATATCATATAATTAATGCTATTAATTTTTTTGATTGATTGACAGCCCTAATAATAAATAACATCAAAATATCTTGAATTATAATAATAAATAAATTTTAAAGGTAAAATACACTATTTCTCTGAATGTACTGTAAACTAAACTGAGCAGATGTGCCATATTATAAATTAAACATATGTAAATACAATTGTATTTATCTTATCCGCATGTTCTATACAATAAAATTACATATGACTGAGATTACATATTGTATTAGCAAATATTATCTAGTATTCAAAAAAATAATAATTTCTAATAAACTACTGCACTCTTCACATGCAGAGCTGAACTTCTTCATGTGTCCGTTGAGCATTGTGCTGGTGTTCGTTGTCTGCATTACTCAATTCCTTTTTCTTTCAGTAGCTTCTTCACAGTCTTCAGGTAATCTGGGTCTGGGTAGCTTTCACTGGATGAACACAGATTACACACACAGGAACAATTAAGGTCCAGCTGATGCAGTAACTTTTATTCTTGGGAAAAACGACATGAATAATTTGATCACTAAGACCCACTCACGCCTTGGTCCCGCCGTCCGGCTGTGTCTTGAGGGGGATGTCTGCGGCGGTGACCATGTCCTCTCCATGCTGGTTGGTGGCGACAGTGAACAGGAGCTGCTGGCTGAAGGCCTTGTCCAGCAGCCTGAGAACCTTCCTGCCTTCGCGGTTGTCAGGCAGGTAAGCCCACATTCGCAGTCCAGCGAAAGGCTGACCAGGGTGGGGATGCTTCTCCTGCAAGAGGGGGCATTAAACTTCAACGACAGAATAATAGAAGAAGAACAGTTCAGCCAAAGTGAAACCTTCAACCAGCTCCATTGTGTTAGAATTAAAATGATGGAGTAAAATGCAATAACAGCTGGGGTTTTCGTTGTTATAATTTTCTTTTTTCTTTTTAAATTAATAAAATATCTAAATAAAAGTTAGGGGTTATAAAAGGCTTTATGGTCATTTTAAGTTTTAAGAAGACATTAAAAGATGATATGCCCTGACAGCATAAGCCTGATCACCTTTGCTCTTTAACCTGGTCACAGAAACAGGGGCTTAATAACTCATAGGGGGTTAATGTGCTGATTTAAATGACCAAGGGCATGTCTAATTTGGCTGGACACACTGTCAGGGCTGAAACCCATGTCGTCAAGTTAGGAAAATGCAATCTGTAAATTCTCCTCAGTGCATAGCTGGATCCAAACTGGTTGGTAAGACTGAAAGTTTTGAATAGTTTTGCTTGTTTTGTTTCTATACGTTGCTGAATTGCAGTATATTAACTTGCTCGTTACAGCTGTGTGGCTTGGTTACATGGCTGCGGTTGATGCTGAACACGTCATAGGAGGATTTGTGTTTGTGATCAGATGTTTTAAATTTGATATTGTGATTCAAAGCTCATTTGTAGCATAGGCCACAATTTGCTTGCAGTCAACAAGAGCTGTGCACCTTGTGCTTCTCCTGTGTGTAATTGTGTTAGGTTAGTTTCATAGTATGACATTTTGTCATTTTTGTCATTTGCATTACATTGAAAGTATGTGATGCAATTTTTTGCATAACATACACTCGCTTCCCAGCTATGATGACCAAACAGCTGTTATTTCAATTTTATTCAGTTTACATATCCCGGATACAGTAGCCTGAGTCAAACTGCCTTGGCATGCTGTAACATGAACCTTTGTAGTGGGATCATTAATCACAGTGAGTTTTCCATTTTTAATGCCTTTGAGACCAATATATTCATATTTGTCATGATTAGAAACAACCTTTTATCAGTTTCAGAAAAAGCATTTTATTCATTGGAGTCTCCAAAAAGATTTATGTTATTGAATATTTGAAGGTGGCTTTTGGAAAGTTTCAATAAATATCTGGAGAAGCACAATTTACTTGTACTTTTTGAATACTTAAAGCTGCACTAACCAATTTTGACAACCAAAAGGTGCCAAGAGCACAAACTCCATTTGTACATAAACAAAGCGACTCTTAAGGGGCTGAAATATTTCAAAACTGGTGCGCACGCGGACAAGCTTGCCGACAGTGGATGCCCACGTGGCTCTGTTTATACTAGAATTTAGCTGTCATGAGGGGAAGTGCTCCACCAGAAGAGTGTCCCAGTACCACAATGAAACACAAAGCCCTTAATATGTCCTTAGTTTTCCTTTCATCCACACACAGAATTCCTTAATTTCTTAAGGGTCCTGTTAAATTAAGGGATCCCGTTTCTTAGTGAGTGTTTAATCACAAATCTGCCTCACAGATACTTTCACTTCAACCTGCACGCCACCACCTGGGCCGGATTATTCATATACGGCATTGAGCGACAACATTAACAGTTGATACAATATATATTCATATGTATAAAGAAAAAGAATTGCGATTAGGTGTGCCTACTACACGTAAAAACCACTGTTTCATTTTAAAAGCTTTCCACTGGTGAACCAGCGGGAGGCTTTTATTGTGAAGCAGCTATGGGAAATGCTATGGGTTTGCCTGTGAGTAAAAACGGGTTTAACTTGCATGCAAACAAAGTATATTTGGGGCTATATTTTTTAGCAGACCAGTGGTCAGTGTATCCACACCCGTCCGTGAGTGTCTGTACTGTAAGCTTGAGGTAACATCACCACTTCACATTCTGCTGCCATTTAATAATCACAGTTGTTTTGTATTCAGCCATTAATGTTTGTGACAAAAGATTATGGTAGATTGTAATCTTTACTTGCACACTGTGCTCATAAGTTATTTTTCCAGTTCGCACATATCTATTTTTAGAGGCAAATGCAAGTGAAATATGTCATTGTAGAGCCCTGATATGTGTGTTGAGCCTGTACTTTAGTTATGAGTTCATGTAAATCTATGGTCTGTATACCTGCAGTAAATTTCACTTTTTTTTTTTTTTTTTTTTTTTT
>OMKZ01055405.1:0-14434 GCA_900302535.1 Neoniphon sammara | reverse complement strand
TGTTTTATAAAAAGCAGAGTGAAACCATTGTTCATCTATTTTATGAATGAACCTTTGTAGCAACTTTCTGGAGGGAATGTAAGACTGCATCTATTTTCCTCAAACTCACATATTTTGTTTTGAAAGATGTGTTTTGCTATCCTACAAATAGTAATAATGCTCTTGAGTTTATAGTTAACTTTATAGTTAACTACTTTATTGTTATTATTTTTTGTTTGCCAAATTTACATTCATAAAAACAAATTATCAGTGTCTGTTCCACAATTCTAAATTTTCATCACTGAATTTGAAAGCTTAGTAAGGTTTTAAACTAATTCATAATGAGAAAAATGACACTTTTCTCAAATATTTCTATGTCTACAGCAGAAAATATTTCATATTTGTTTGTTTGTTTTTTTATTTTGATTGACATGCTGCATCTCCTTTTGTTTAAGCTATTGTATTGCATTGATATTTGTTACATTTGTGTATTGTATCGTTGACACTAATAAAAAAAAAAGCTATCAAAAATCAATCAAAAAAATCAACCAATAAAAAAATATACAAATCTACTGGGTGTGGATGCATCAAGCATGTGAGATGGGTGACACACACATGGCATTCAGTTTTGCCAGAGCTGGATGCATCTGTGAAGCATGGAAACACACTATATGAATACAAAGTAAAGACATGAACTTCATGGCCCAATACCAAACAATGTCTTTATTAATTTAGCCAAAATAGTGTGCTGACTGGTCTTGGGAGAAAAATTCAGGGTCAATTTTAATATTTGATCCCAGTCAATCCTTGACTGTACCATTTTCTAAATTCTAGAAGAAATCAATGACTGAATGTGCAGTAGTTGCTTATTTGGATGTTTGCTCGGTTAGCTCTGTGTATGCTGAACCAAATCACTGTATCATAAATGGGCTACTTGTAAATGAAATGAACAATGACAGACATCCTACCTTGACAACTATTGGCCTTAAGTATAAGCAGTTTCAATCTACGCTTAGGTGCTCATATCACTTTTGCTGACACTGATTTAATGTTCCGTTCTCCTTTTCCATCACATTTTAAGAAGTGTTCTTTAATGTAAAATGAATTACACTTCTGTATTTATATACTACATGTTTCAAATCACAGTATTGGTTTCATTGTACAAAGGCAGTGAAAGCGATGCATCTCCTAGAGCTCTTCTGTTCTCTCTGTGGCAGATAGAGACATAGGCAGTCCATTGATTTCACTGTCACCCAAGAAGCATTCATCACCTCAGAGCCATCAACTGAATGGACACTTGGCCCCAACTAATGCATGATGAATAACTCCCTGGACTCAATAGGCTGTCCATGAGTATACCTCTCATATTTGTTTTGTTTAGCTCAATTTTAAAGTGACCTTGTTGTCTATACACGGATACCTATTAATGCTTTCTGCAGCTAGAACATACTTTTTTATCGTCCGAGACTAGGTACCTTGTCATCATTATAGGTTTGATTGAGATACATGACAGTACATTTGATTTTATCATTATCTGCTACTAAATAAATGCTAAATGTTGAATGAAATAAAGCTGTAAAGAAACAATTTAGAAGTTTTATGGAATGTGCCAGCCATCTCCAGTTGACATTTAGAACGTGCTCTGACATCGTTTCTAGCTCCGTATTGATCGTCCTAAATAACCACTTCCCCCATAACTGTGTGGCTATGAGATAAATCACAGTGGGAGAGATGTACAAGATCCAAAGCTGAGTTGTTTTCATGTTGTAAAGTTTGAGATGGCAGGCTGTTCATAGTGCAGCATCAATTATCACTATTCATTCATGCTATTTTTTTCTGTGTTTCAGTACTTAAGATCTTTTAGATTGGATTAGTGTTGAAACTGAAGCTGTTATTACTAAGTGTGATGGAAATCTTCTTTCAAATTACAATGTAAAAATAAATAAAAAAACAAGTTATGTATAATAATCTATGCAGTGTTTCTGTAAAAAGCTCCATTTGCACGTTCAATCAGTGTATTTGTATTTACACACAGTCAGGTTGGTGGGTCATTCTCAGTACAAGAGGAGCTCACATACACATTTGCAGCATAGAAACACCGCATACATAAAAGTGACACTGTAACATACAAAGGCAATATGCATAGGACAGACGAGACAGCAGGCAACAGGAGGTAAACATGGAGCAAGACAATAACATCATAAAGTGTGATTGTGAGTGTAGGTTAGTTCATTATCTCTCTTAGGTCTGTGTGATATGGTGAAGACAGGTACAGGTCTGGATTGGGGTATGTTCATTGGTTGAAGTTGGTGTTCAATGTGAGTCTGGCTTGGGTCTGTCAGTTAGTGACCTGTAGCTCCTCCTGGAAGGTAGTAGTTGGAAGAGGTGGTGGCTGGATGTCCTTAATGATCCTGTTTGCACACATGATATTGCTTTTTGTGTAGATAGAGTCCAGAGATAAGCAGTTGAAGCCTGTAATTTGGGTTGCTTTGGCAGTGACTCTGTCCAGCTTTGTTCTGAGGTACTCCCGTACCAGACAGTGATGGACAAGGTGACAATACCTTCAGTGTCAACTGTGTAGAATTTGAGCAAAAGATACTGTTTGATCCAGAATAAGCAGTAATGAAAATGGATGGATGGATATTGTTTGACCCTGCATTTCTTGAGCTGTCAGAGAAAGTAAAGTGTGTGTTGCACCTTCTTTAGTATGTGGTTACAGCTGATGTCCCATTTGAAGTCATTCCTGATGTAGGTGCCAAACTATTTGAAGGAACTGGTTGTGCTCATGGGTTCATTATTAAAGAAATACTCCAACATTTTGGGCAAAATAGCACACAAAATAGCATATTTTAACCTCTGTACGACAACTGGTTCTGTTCCTATGGGTAGTATTTTGTGTTAGCTTAGCATAAAGACTTGATGTCTACAGGAGTCATTAGCCTAGCTCTGCCAAAGCTGTCTTATTTCTTTATTATCTTTATGCTAAGCTAATACAAAATGCTACCCATAGGAACCAAACCATTGGACATACAGAGGTGAAAATGGTATCAAACATCTTGCTGGGCATGAGACTGTTGTATTTTTCGGGTGTTGAACATACTCAGCTTGTCCAAGAGCTTGTGGGTCTGAGTCTGTTGGGGGAGTAGGGCGTTGTTGGTAATTACAAATTTTTTTGTTGTTCATGCCAAACAGCCCTGAGGTCGTTATTCTGGAGTGTTACATTTAATGTCTTTGCATAGCCTTGTTAAGCCTTTGCTTATAGCTTAGATTGTATTTGGCTGTTTTGTATTTTGCCCACGAGAACCACCTTATTATTACTATACGCACATAAAACAGCATCAGAGACTGGTTACTCGTTGTAGAATTACTTTCCTTTCCACTCCCTGGAAAGATCCTCAATACTAGAGGTGCCACAAATCATGCCGAATGTAAAAATGCTTTACTTAATAAAAATAAATAAATAAATAAATAAATAAATAAATTCTCGCCACTGACACCACTGGGTATGACAAAATACAATCTCAAATTTTGCAGGTGTAATCATAAAAAATATAACAAGTAGAATTACTGCAGAGTAATAAGTAAAACATTTTTACTTTTGATATTGGCAGGTAATAACACTTTTATTGAGTAATGACCCTAATACTGCTGATAGCATCACAAATGTTGCTATTTTCCAAACAAAGGGCTCAATACAGCAAATAAATTTGACATTCGGTAGTTAGTTTTTTTCTATTCCAGCAATCATGCTGTCAAAGTAGGTGTCACAGTGTTTTTTTTTTCACCTGAAAGCTGTAGTGCTACCATGTCACAATCACATTTTTAGGTTTTTAGGTGTAAACTTTGTCTTAAGAAAGTGAGAAGTGGAGTTTGTTTTTTCATTACGTCCCTTTATCTTGAATGTTAAAATAAGCCAAATAGGCAAGAGGCACACTGCGCCCTAGTGACTAAAGTCAGCAATACTGGTATGAACAGTTGTAAGAAGGCAAACACAATCAGTAGTAAATCCCTAGACATCCCTAGTCTGTATTTCAAATAAAGCCAAATAATACTTACAAATTCTCATGTTTTACCGATGTTTTACGGTTATTATTTAGATCACAAACTGTTTAAAACAGGAGCCATGAATTCACATGTGAAAAGCTGTTGTCAAAGCAAAGGAGTGAAAACAAGAGAATGCAGGGACTGCTTATAGGTGCTGCTTTTCAAGGGGAGAACAACAGTCAAACAAATCTGCTTGCTCATGAAATGTGAAAAGCAAACTACATTGTGAGTTTATTTGCTGGAGAGAGAGAAAAAGAGAGAGAAATAAAGTGACAGAGAGTTAGAGAGAGAGAGAGAGAGAGAGAGAGAGAGAGAGGCCGTGACAAATGTGCTTTTGCTATCAAGCGCCCGCTAAGCGAGACGACTCTTTTTACACCCTGACAACAAATGGAGATATCAGTGATATTAGAACAGACAAGGGCCCCTTTAAGCTACTTGGCACAATTTGCTTGGAGTTAATAGTCTGTTGTGGGGAGATTTGATCAGCAGCGAGCCAAGTGGATCACATCCAGTCCAAATAGTCCATAGCACCCATCACTTCTCATCACATCAGCTCTGCTTCTACACCTAGCTAATTCAGAGAGGAGGAAAAACAGGCTGGGGGTGGGTGAGGGCGATAAGTGTGTGTGTGGTGCGTGTTTAGGGGTGTAATGCATATGTGTATGTGGGTATAGAACATGTATGTGTATACATGAAAGTGAGGTCTAAAATGTATGTGTATGTTTGACATGTATGTATGTGTGATAGGGAAGTCGTGTGTGTGTGTGTGTGTGTGTGTGTGTGTGTGTGTGATGCATGCTGGCCAATCCCATGAAAAGTGACATGTTTCAGACCGACTTATAGACTTAAACACACACACACACACACACACACACACACACACACACACACACACACACAGTTTTGGTTGGGACGGCTATGTTGCAGGCAAATGGCTTATCATGGTTGGCTCTTTGAGAACGGGGAGGATATTAGTCGCACCGAAGTTTCTGGTAGACCGTAGTTTGCTGGCTGTCAATCAAACAAACAATCAGAACCCATATTTCCACTGCATGTCTCTCTCCTTTGAGTGGCAAAAAGGCCAAACCAGAGAAATGACTGAACTTACTTTCAAGACAGACTTCAGTGGTCTTGGTGTGAACACAATTTATTTCTTTGTCTTAATGTCCATCCAGTTAATTTAGGTGCAGCAGCTGAGGCTCTGTGAAGAGATTGGTTAATTGGTGTGATTGTGTCGGAGCCACCGCGGGTTCTCCACAGGGACAGAAGCCAAACTGATAGGTCTGTCAGGCAGTATAAGCATATATAAACTTTATCTGCACAATCTGCCCAGGAAGGATCTCCATCAGGCTGAGATTAAGATTACAATTAAAATTAGGATATCAGATTTCATTCATACAATTCAGTAGATTGGTATTTGCAACTGGATTGTTTTATGTGGGTAGCTGGAGAACATCACAAGTTCATGTAATTCTTACTGGAGTGTAGCTGTGATTTCAGTGTCGGTTATTAGCCTTACTGTTTTTCAATTCCCACATCCTCTGTCAGTTTGCCCAGATTGATGCTAGGCTAGATCTCTTGTTTTGTGCCACTGCAAACCTTCTTAGTGTTCAAATGTGACTGTCAATATTTACTGTACCAGCGCAAGAGACGTATAGTGCCTGCAATTATACCCTGTTCATGTGGTGTTGGGTTTATTGTATATTTCAGTTTCATAGCAGGAAGTGCACATGAGCACCCCACCAAATCATCACTTCGCCAGTTGTGATATTTCAAAAGGGCTATCAACAGTGCAAAGTTTTCAGTTAATCATCATAAATTTGATCTGGAAATCTAGACAACAAGTAACACATGGTTGCAGACAGAGTGAGACACGCATGGCACACACGCATGCACACATGCACAAACAAACAAACACACACACACACACACACACACACACACACACACACACACACACACACACACACACACACACACACACACACACACACACACACACACGCTGCTGCCTGTAGTAGCCAAATTAAAAAAGAAGCAAATACAAGGAGAAAAGAAGTGGTTCATGACATGATCCCTGAGGCACACCACAGGTCTGTCGTAGAGAGTACACCACCATATGTAAACTAAATCTGAATTAAAAGAAATTTACTTTTTTAATGCAATCAGAACAGTGGGATCTGCATTTATATTTATCACAGTCCTTGTAACATCTAACATAATGGCTGAAAATTACAATACTGCTATTTAGTGGTAGGTGGTTTGAACGCAACACAAAATGAACCATTGCCATGAAACTTGCATGTAAACTATTAATTAAAAATTGATACAGTGTTTTTTTGAGAATTGATACAGTGTCACAAAACATATCATGATACCCAAGTGTATTGATATTTTCATTCATCCCTAATTAAATCCATTATTTATATATAATTAAATTATTAATATTAAAACTGTTGTGTTCCTGCTGTTAGCTAACAATAGATTGTATTGGAATTTCTATATTGGATTGTGACGTCTATTAATTTCCTTCATTGGTCTGAACTGTGGTATATGCAGTTGGTACAAGCTGCATAATAGATAAGTTAGAAGGATTTTGTTTGCGTAATGCTTCATTTTCATTGAAGTATCTAACTACAACAACATAAGCAATTCAAAGGGCAAGGTGAAAGTGCTTGCTGCAAAATATGGATGTTTTCTAAATAATTGTTCCAAGCCTTTCATCCTGGCCTGACACAAAATGCGGCCCTTGTCCTCCACCTGTTTCCTTTTGTGCTTTTGGTCCATTATTTTTCTTTTGCCACCCACCTTAACATCAAACCACCTTTTTTTCTTTTTTTTTTTAACTTCAGCCACAGTCTGCAGCTCAAGGGACACAACATTTACTGCCTCTGTTATTGCAGTCCAAGCCTCGTTCTTCTTCAGAGGTGTCACTCCAGGAGAGACACTACATAGAACCTACCACAGAAACTATTGTTTTGATTTTAGCATTATTAAAGTTATTTTTTTTTATTCTTTTTTACTTTTAGAGGTCATGCTTCATTTTTTTCCAGTGATTTGATATGCTCTCCCCACTGCTACACCTCTCTCTGAAAGGGCTTTACTTATATGGGAAAACAGGCCATGGTATTATTCTAATTACAAATGCAAGCCTAGAAGGAACTTTTCACGGGCCACATGTACAAGAAGGCCAGAGGAACTGCTTTGACTATAGGCGCCATGAGGTGCCACCCCATGAGGTGGAGTGACCTCTGCCCCCAGCCGGAAAAGAGAGAGGCAAGCCCTGAAGGCCTGCTTGGAGGTCAGGACTGTTGTTGCAGCTCTAGAGTCCAGCACCATTTAGAGAGATGCACATGCAGCAAAGGGCCACATGCAGTGAACCCAGGCCACTGCAACAAGGACTTTGCCTTAATGGTACGCTCTCTACCAGTCGAGGGCTCTACCAGCGCACCCCCTTCTCAGAAACCACATTACCTGTTAAGGATCAAACCTGTTCTTTTTTAGGCACCGGGATGCCATCCAATAGCAATATGTCTTTGAAGATTTCTATTCAGCCAGGCCATGGTGCTTTTAAGTGCTATACAAGGCAACTGGACTTGCTTGAGGTTCTAGAAGATGTTTCGCCTCTCATCCAAAAGGCCAGAACTAAAGAAGCCTTTTGGATGAGAGACGAAATGTCTTCTAGAACCTCAAGCAAGTCCAACTGCCTAGTATAGCAATTAGAAACATCCAATAGCAAGGCTACATGGCGCCAGCAAAGTTTTTTGAATGGGTGCTGATCAGTCAGGCAGTACCTCAGCCCCTGCTACCTTATGGATGCAAGGGCCACCTCCGTGCCCCATATAAAGGTGCAGGGGTCCCATGAGATTCAGAAGGGGAGAACACAGAACTCAAATGTCCTGCCCATCAATCCTCAGCAAATACCAATGCCAGCTGATTCCAGCTGAGATGTCTCACATCAGGCTCACTGCTAGATCCAGCAGATGATTATGGACCAGAGCCCATAATCATCTGCTGGGGAAGAGCATCTGCATGCCATGTTCTAGTATGGGAAGTGATTCTGGCTGACAGCTGTTTCTGAGTCAAATTATCAGCTGACCTGTGGCATTGTTAAGGCTCATATTTGGCCAAGATATGGGCTGCCAGATTTGAGGCTTTTATGAACTGTCGTTCCAAACCAGATGTGGACCATGAGAAAGAAATGAGTCTGGACCAGAACTGGGCCAGACGAAGCTTTCAATCAGGGTAATGACTACCCCTGGTATCACTAAGCCAGGAGCAGTACATCTTATGAAACTCTCTGTGTGCCAGATCCGGCAGATACACTAGACAGTAAATGCAACAGCAATCTAGGGAGGCTGCCCGAGGACAGACACCCACAGCTTACAGCAGAGTAACTGAGAACTGTTCCAAACCACCATGCAGATTGACTGGTGTACATCAAACAATCAGAGATGCCACATTAGCACAGATGCTAGGGCGAAGGGCAGTGCCTAAGGCATGGCCGGCCGAGCCAGTCTTCTTTAAAGACATACCCTTGTACTCTAACAAGGCGATCATTCCCTGTACATATAGAATATGTAGCAGAGTGGACAGATACATTGGTAACTGGTTCTCTATTTTAGTACATAGTCCTGCTCACCTGCTGCTTGAACCACAAAGAATGGTACTGATTGGTTCACAGGAAGCACCATAATAAGCATTCAAAGTTTAAAGCTCAGCCTACTGAGTCAATTGTAGAAGAGATGTGAAACTTGGTACAGATATGTATCTGAACATGCTGAACAATTTTGTCCATAATGTCCACCGCCAATTTTCAGCTGCCATTTTTTTCCCGACACATTTTAAAATTTTCTTGTCAAATACCACATGTACATTAACTGTGTCAGCCTTAAGTAAGTTTGCAAATAACTAAGGGATCAGTCCAGCGTGGCCAACTTGAGAGCATGTCATTTTGCAAAAAACTGTACAAAAATTTTGCCTGTACTGTAAAATGACAAAATAATTGATCCACTTGAAATTCGACAGAAACTAAATGTCAGCTAAGACATTTCAATTTGATGACATTTGAAGGAATACAGATATTTAAACTAAACTGTGTCATTTTGTTATAACAACAAAAACTGTAATACCACAATCTTTGTGGCTAAAGAGACTTTTTTTCACTCCATGGTAACTGCTTTATTGGTTCTCACACCTATATTTATTAGGCTACCACTGCATTAGCTGTATGCATTATCGTTGAACTTTGTCTCAGGGTTCTAGACAGTGACTTTTCAGGCACGGCTGGATGGGAGCTTTAGCTTGCTACATAACTACAAAGTGATCTGATAAGTCTGAAATAGGGAGTGAAAGAAATAAAATTCCCACTGTATGATGTTGCATCTTTATTATCAGTTTATAAGTTTCAAAAATAATCAAAATGATATGTTAGCATTAATTTAGGTTAAAGTTAATGTTAAAGCTAAGTTAGCTGGGTATGTGGGTTGTAGTGTAGAATCTGAATGTGTGAGTGCATTGCTCAGGAGCAAAACAGTTGTCTCTCTGTGTGTGTATGTGTTTTGTATAAGTGTTCTCTATTTATCTCCAGCATCTAACCAGTTATTTACAGGGGATTTAGCAGATTGGCATCAGACATTCATGTTCTCCGCTGTGTGTTTGAAGGTGATGCACTGTGACAGCTCTGTCACCTTCCTGCAGGGCATAAACACATCTCTACCAGACTGCTATGTTGCTATATAAACATGAACACATCTCCACCGGACTGATGTTCCTATATGGATACATTAATGCATTTAGACTGCTATGTTTCTACACAAACACAAAGACACCTCGACCAGGCTGTTAAGGTCCTGTGCGGACATCTCATCATGACTGAGGATGAGGCAAACTCTGGTTAGTAAGACTTCAGAAATTCATGTGTTCAGTCTTCACTGAAGTTTCTTTGAACAAGGCATTCACCTTCTAATTGATTCATGGTAACCCCCGACCATCTAACTTCACCTAAAACTACTCTTGTTAAAAAAAAAAAAAATCCAATATGTGAATTTCAAATACATGATACATTGTGTAAATAAGACAGCTTCAGAGTTGCTGTAAAGTTGTTTTATTCTTTATTTTTTGTTTTGTTTTTATTTACTTTGACTGAGCTAGGCTAATGACTCCTGTAGACTTCAAGTCTTTATGCTAAGCTAACACAAAATGCGACCCATAGGAACTGAACCAGTGGACATACAGAGGTGAAAATGGTATCGAACATCTTGTCTCAGTCTGGGTAAGTTGGAAAAAGGCTATTTTGCCCAAAACATTGGAGTATTCCTTTAAGCTCCACTGGAGCAACTGGCATACCTGTCAACCTAACAGTAATGGCAATGGGTGACGGAAAACCTGTCGAAACATGTGCAACCCAACACTCATCATAAAAAAGTGCTTGAGCACAGGAGAAGTCCCTCACTTCGCTGAATGAAACAAAAACATATATTATAACAACACTACAACAGACTATCAATCAATAATCTCTGTGTGTGTGTGTGTGTGTGTGTGTGTGTGTGTGCTTGAGGCAATTGGGCCTGAGTCCTGTGCTCCTTAAAGAGTGTGCAGCCTCCTTTCCACTCTTTAACACTTCTTGAGTGACCTGGAAATTGTAATAGTGGCTGGTAGCCTAGACTACTACAGCCTGTCTGTCGGTGCGCACAATCAACATAAACATCAACATCCTATTCAACTGTCACTCAACATTTACATCACTGTCAGTGTTGGCAGTGCAGCAGCAGAAGCCTGGGACTGCGCTCTGCAGAGCTCCAGCATTACAATCACTCAGTAGGAAATGTAGTTGTTTGAAATTTATTGTTTATTGATAGTGTGGCAAACTGTGAATTTTTCATTTCATGGCTGTGAGACAGCAGCAAAGGCAAAAAAAAAAAGTTATGAATTGGTGATGAAGGCCTTGCTAAAGGGCATGTTTGGCATGTTGACAACACAGAAAGCATCAGTCACGTTCCTCACCGGACCGGGAGGAGCTTCGTTGGGTTTTCAGTGCATTCAGGCTCAGCCAAGGCAGTTACAGGACCATAGAAGTGGGGTCCAATTGCTAAAAATTCAGATGCAAAATGTATCATTCTGGTGCACCTTGACGAGAACATGCATAGGTTAAAATAAAGCGACATAAGAAAACACTTTAACCAGAGATCAGAGTTTGTCTCTGTCCTCTTCTCCTTTCCTCTGTTCAGATCAGGCTGTCCAAAAGAAAAACAGCTAAATCCCCAGAAATTTATATCAAGGAATTTATAACTCTTTGTATGCCTTGTATTATAAACAGTATCTGCACACCATTCCTTATCTGTCTTTACTGTTAAACAAAAATGATTAAATCCAATACAAAACACAAAGAGTTATATTTAATCAAAACTTGTGCCTCTATAAATTCACCATCTCAGAGTACATTAATATCAGAAAGCTGATATTATTCTGTTCTGTTATATCCTGGCTGTAGTAACAAAGATTATGCTTCAATACTTTGGGAAAATATATGAAGGTACAATTCAAAATCAAAGTTTTAAACAGATTTTCTTATATTTTAGAAAAGCGATGTTCATCAGCCAAAACAAATAGAGCTGATGGATGGATGAAGGATGAGCAAGAAGAGAGACTTTGTTTAAAATGGTAGAATCCTGATTCAAGTAAACTCTTTGAAAACCCATTTTGCATTTAGAAAAGAAGAGTTTTGCTGAACCTTCAAGGTAGTTAACATGGAGCTTAAAAAGTGTCTATCCAAGGTAGGACTCTGGTGTCCATGTGGCCCTTATGGTAGTCATTTTCTGTATAACCAGTCATTTGTTCAACCAGTATCTTACTTCTCTCTTCCTTTGGAAAAAGTGAAAAAGATCCATATATCCTACCTTGTCTTTTCCTGACATTGTGTTTCCTGGCTCTACCTTGCCTCCTCTAGACCTAGGACTGACCAATTAAAATAATGCATAGCGTATGCCTTTTGTGTATTCATATTACATGGCCATGATGTACAGAGGCCCCTAGAAATGCACAAACATGTATAGACAGGTGAGCTCGATTTGTGCCAAGGCCAGATTTCAAGTCTGGCTCATGTAAAATAATTGTTTTACTCTGACCACTACACTGAACTAACATCCCACTCTTACACAGCGCAAATCTCTGTAGACAGTGCTCAGTCATGAGAGCTGACAGAAATTTTGAACTATGTGAGATTTGAAATTTCCTGATCAAACAAGTACGCTGGCACTTTACGTGTTCAGGCAGAATGTTTATGTCATCTTTTCCCCAACTACAAAGTGCCTTGATGTGCCCTGAATGAACGAATGCACAGCTCTTGTTGAATGCTCAGCCAGAGCGCTAAAAATATTTAAAGGAACACTCCTTAGACTTAGACAAGATGTTGAATTCTATTTTCACCTCTGTACGTCCACTGCTTCGGTTCCTATGGGTAGTATTTCATGTTAGCTTAGCATAAAGACTTGAAGTCTACAGGAGTCATTAGCCTAGCTCTGTCAAAGTGAAAAAATAAACCGTACAGCAACTCCAAAGCTGTCTTATTTGTACAGTGTTTCATTGTGTATTTGACATAAAAATCTTGGAATTAAAAATAATAATAAAAAAAATGAGAGTCATTTTAGGGGAAGTTAGATGGTAGGAGCTATAACCCCTGAACACATGTGTTCGTTAGTTATAGTTCCTACCATCTAACTTCTCCTAAAACGACTCTCATTTTTTAAAATTATTATTATTGTTATTATTATTATTATTTTAATTCAAAAACATGTATTTCATTATGGTGCAACATACAAGATACACTGAATAAATAAGACAGCTGTGGAGTTGCTGTAAGGTTTATTTTTTCACTTTGACCAAGCTAGGCTAATGACTCCTGTAGACTTCAAGTCTTTATGCTAAGCTAACATGAAATGCTACCCATGGGAACCAAAGCAGTGGACGTACAGAGGTGAAAATGGTATCCAATATCTGTTGAATGTTGGAGTATTCCTTTAACACTAATGTCAAAACATTCGGGACTTTAGCCCAAAAAGAGGGCCCTTAGTGACACTAGTGGGTCTGGGGATTTGAACTGATGACCTGGGAGAGACGGTGGAAGGTGGTAGAGAGACCTGAACCTGGAGGAGGGAGAGGTGTGAGGCGAGAGTGGTGGCTGAAAAAAGAGAGGGCAAAATAGAATGAAAGTCGAGGCTAAACAGAGAGGAAAGAGCAAAATATAATTGGACTTTCCTCTGTGTTTTCGCTTCCTGCCTGGATCAGAGCAGGGAGTCAGGGAGGATTTGAGACCTGTGGTAATTATCCCATCTGAGATCCCATCTGCGACCCCCCTGTCCCCAGCCTGCTTTCTAAAACCTCCCCAGTCCTCTCGGCTTAAGCAGGGTTGCCTTGCTCTGCTCCAGAGCCCCCGAAGTTGCTAAAAACAAGCCTGGGCTTTGTGTCTCAACAACAAAGGATTTCAAATAAAAGATACCTTTTAACTCCCCCTCAGAGGAATGGGGATAGCCTGTGTTTCCATTGGGCCAACACTTGTTTTGCAGCGTTCACAATTTCAAAACGGCTAGAAATTGTCTGGGACAATGTGTTGTTACCTTCTAGGTGTGTTTAGCAGTTGTTGCTGAATTTGTAAATCAGAAGTTGGAGGGAGGAGGCGGGTGCAGGTCCCAGAACACGTACAGAAAACAAGTTACCTATGCAAATGTCCACTTACTAAAGCAGGGGGATTATAGCCTGTAAGTTAACAGGCTCAGTTTAAATAATTTGCATGATATAAATGTTATGGCAATAATTGCTGTGAGTTACTTACAAACAAGGGGACAAAAGAGGTAAAAACAGACAAAATAAAACACATCACAGCAATGAGCGCTTAATATCAAAGAGAGAGAAACACCACAGCCATGAGTGGAATATACACCAGTATGCACTGTGCCTTCATTAAAGCTGGTAGACATTTTCTGCCTTAAAGAACCCCTTAGGCGACCTCTTAATCTTAAAACATTTCCAGAAAAAGAAAGTGACTTCCAGTGAGTTCAAACACACCTCGCAACTAAATCATTGGTTGTCCTGGTAAAACAGGAGTTACAGCTAATTACAGACAGCTGACACAACCAAACTAGATTAACCTGCTGCACATATGAGATTCAGTGTGATTGGTGTGATCTGCATATGTCACTTCCCATTTCAGGAAGAGTTCTGAAAATTGAACTTTTAAAAGGAACATTGAGCAAAATTGAGGGTTGATTTGAGTGAGGACCCTTTAGACTAAGCCAGGGGTTCTCAATCTATTTTGCACTGGCACGCCCTTTAAAAAACAAAAACAAAAATATCGCAGTCCCCCACCCACTCACCCACCTTCAAAAACTTGCAAACATTATATTTTGACTTCTAA